>PITA01004877.1:0-117719 GCA_004023965.1 Spilogale gracilis | reverse complement strand
CCATAGATTTGTGGGTCCATATGTGGGCTCTCCACCCTGTTCCATTGGTCTGTTTCTCTGTTTTTATGCCAGTACCATGCTGTCTTGGTAATCACGGCTTTGTAATAAAGCCTGAAGTCAGGTAATGAGATGCCCCCAGCTTTGCTTTTCTTCTTCAGCAATTCCTTAGCGATTCGGGGTCTTTTTTGGTTCCATATAATCCTGAACAAACTTCTAATAAAAACCTCCTTTCAGCTCTGGTTAGTTTCTCTCATATGCAACCAAACACTGCAAACAATACTCTGCTTGCTAGATAATTTTTAAGAAACCAGGTATAGGAAAGATAAGCTCTTTGGTCCACAAAAATCTACAGATGTGAACATGTAACAAATGTAAGATAAACGTAAATATCAGAAACTTTCACTTAAAGTCAATGCTATTTTTTAAAATATCTAATAGTACTTGAAGGTTTGGTGTCCAATTCTGTTAGATTTTCTCTCCTTCTGTTTCCTCTTTCACAGGGGTAAAGTTTCAGGCATTTCCTCTGGAAAGCTGTTGATGTTGGTTTAGCCTTCTGCTTTGTGTTATTACAATTATTTGACATTTGTGAAGCGCTCATGGTGTTCCAAAAACTGTTCAGAATTTTAAAAACAAAAATATCAGTCCCCTTTAGTCAAAGCACTTGTCCCTGATTATAACCTAAAGCCAAGAAATCAGATGCTGCTACAGAGAAATAAAGGATTAATGTTGTCACTTAATTTTGCCTGTGTCTTTGTGAAACAAATGTCTCACTGTAAAAGAGGCATGAATCACACATGAGCTCAAAATTTTGCCATCAGATATAAGATAGAGACTAAATTTTAATGGGTTTTAAAACACAGTTAATGCATTACTAATTAGGCACCCTTTTTCTTTTTTGCTTTTTCTCAAGGTTAAATATAGAAATTTTCACAAAGAAGAATCTCTCACTAAGTAATATCTACCAATATTTCAATTTGTGTTTCACAATTTATTTATTTATGAGAGAGAGAGAGAGAGTAAGAGAGAGAAAGAGAGAACATGTGCCAAGCAGGGGCAAGGGGAGAGGAGGGAGGGGCAGAGGGAGAAACAGACTCTCCACTGAGCAGGGATCCAGATGCAGGACTCAATCCCAGTATCCTGAATTCATGACCTGAGCTGAAGGAAGGCAGATGCTTTACTGACTGAGCCACCCAGGCAGCCCAAGTGTTTTATCATTTTTAAGTGAAATATGAAACTCACTTATTTTTTAAAATTTATTTTAAAATTTATTTTCTTCTTATTCCATAGAAGTTAAAAATGCAAAATCCTTTATGGCAATCTACTTACACTAATTGGGGCAAAATACTTACCTACAATAATATGAGACAAAAAATGTGTTTCTCTTAAATTGATTTGGGGCCATACATGCACACACACACACACACACACACACACACACACACATTTTGTTATTAAATTGCTATATGAAAAAGCCGAGCTACATTTATTTGGTTTCTGAACTTTATACAGCTATGGATATTCTGCTTTGAATGGCCAAGTATTAAAAAAATACCACCTGGGATCTACACCTCCATCTACTGACCAAAAGTTACTATAGCATTGTTGGAACACATAAAGACATTCTCTCTCTCTCTTTCTTAATGTTTGGCCTAACTACTAAGTAGCTCTTTCATTTCATGCTATGGTAACTTGTATCTGCTCTGTGCAAGGAACATGAATCATATGTCCAAATTTGATCTGACATCATGTTACAAATACAGTTAGCACAGAAAGGACCCTTTAGTGCACACATGTTATATCCTTTACAAACAAAAAGTAGAAACATGAATAACTAAATGAGTGGTTGCCTTAGCCTGCTCAAATGCTGAAAGCAGACGCTTAACAGCTAAGCCACCACCCAGGCACCCCTAAATCTAGGCTATTGAATCACATACAATTTCCAAAATGCATAGAAGTCACAGATAATACATTTTTATTGATTTAAAAATTATTTTCTGTTAGAGTATACCAATTATTAAGATATTTTAACATTTCAAAAATCAATATGTGGGTGAGGGAGGGACAAATAGGTCGAGCATAGAGGATGTTTAGGGCAGTGAAACTATGTATAATACTATAATGATGGACTATGTTAGTGTCCATTTGTCTAAATCCAAGCACTTTGGATGATAATGATGTGTCAATGCACCTTTATCAGTTGTAAGAAATGTATCATTCTAATGGAGATCAAAGAAAAGCTTTGTACTTTCTTTTTGTTTTAAGATTTTATTTACTTATTTGAGAAAGAGAGAGTGAGAGAGAGCATGCGAGTGGAGAAGGTCAGAGGGAGAAGCCGACTCCCTGCGGAGCTGGGAGCCCGATGTGGGACTTGATCCCAGGACTCTGGGACCATGACCTAAGCCGAAGGCAGTGGCTTAATCAACTGAGCCACCCAGGCACCCAAAAGCTTAGTACTTTCTGTTGAGTTTTGTTGTGAACCCAAAACTGTTCCTAAAAATCAAGTTTATTAAACAATGAATATATGCTTAGAAAAAATATTTTAATATTAAAATAAAAAGATTCAAAAAGCATTTCTTATATTCTAATATCATTTACCATTTTTCTTAGGAAAAAATATAATTAATATATTTTATTAGGATAAAATATTTATGAATATTCATAACTATACACACACATTTCATATCAAACAGCTGTGAGTTGTTTACTAATTTTCCCTTTAAATTATAATGACATTATCTCAAGAAGGCACATACTGCCTGAACTGCTATTATAATCAACTTGCCAATAGAGTAAACAACTTGCATGATACTAGCTGCATCAAATAATATTCAAAATAGATTAAGACACTCTGAAAAATAAAACTTTAAGGCAATGGAGCATTGTAAACAAATTGTTATGCAAGCCACAAAAATTTGCTTGCCTATTTGCAAAACTTTTCAAACCAGTTGCAATCTTAAGTATGTTTGTATCAAACAAAATGTATTTTTCTATAAGTTACTGTTGGCCTATCCCTATTTAAATGTGTTCACTCATGATAGGGGAAATAAAGAAAATAGTCAACAGATAGTCTAAATGAGAAAGAAAGGTAATATAAACAGCATATGGAGAAACTTGTTTGGTTGCCTCTCACCCTAAAAACTTAGAATTAAAGGAAATCATATTTTCCTAAAAGCATAACTATTTAGTCATCCAATGGAGTTTGGTATGGCAGTCTTTGTTGGCTGCCTAATTATAACAGCCATTTTTACTTGCTTGTTAAGAGAACTCATCCCCCACCCTCAGCCTGGGTAATGTACTCAGCCACTGAGTATGGATCATAATTATTCCAAGCCAATTATTCCACTCTTATTTTTCTATGCCAGTATTTTGTTTACAGCTGAGATGGTGATCCAGGTTTGCCCAAATGGAAATAAAACGTGAGGGAGAGCGTGGACGAGGTGGGGTGCTAGAATGGTTCTAAGACAATGCTCCAAGGTGAAGCCTTGTTGCCCCTCCTTCCCTTCTTGGTTTGTGTGATGTTCCATGAGGACTTGTAGCTGCAAGGATCATGGGATGCAAAACCAAAATACTGAGCATGAAGGAAAGGGAAGGTGGGAGAAGGTCACTGATGACATAGTTGAACTGCTTGTTCTACTTGCCCTGAGACCACAAATTCTCAGGATTCTTTTTAAATGGCTTTATAGTTTAAGCTAAAATGAGTGGCATTTTTGGTTACTTTTTGTTAAACATATTCTAACCATAATAGTGGGTGAGATTAAAGTATGCAAAGTAGTGTTAAAGTTACAGAAGACTCCTAAATTAGACTATAACTTGACTCAATGCATCACTATAATTTATAAAAGAATATGTCAATCATAAAGGAGGCTGCTCAGTCATGAAATACAGGAAAAAATAACAGAAAAAAATAACCCCGACTGCCTATTCAAGTACTGCCTAAGGAAGAGAGAATTTTGGCAATAGACTTGAAGTATTATGATCCTGTTGTCAAAGTTATCTTTATAGTGGACAAGAGTTTTTTAAGCTGTCTTAGTTGAAGATCATTCCTTAAGAAAACATGACTCAGATTGTTTTGAGTATAGCATATAACTTTCCATGTAGATTTGCCTAATGGTAAGCAATATGTAAGTCATGCTGATGCTATTACAGCAGTTGATGTGACTGTTGGGATTCTCATTCTAGGCCAACAACTGCCTTACACCTCACGCTCTGTGGTCTAGTTAACCAGCAACAAGCTCTGAGACATGTGACAGAATGAAGTGAGCTGAACCACAGCCTATTGACTTTCCCACATTAAGTGTGTTTCATGAAGATTCTTGCCAATCAGCTGACTGGTCCCTCCTGCCTTATCTTGTCTTCCACATTCTAGGTGAGAAAAATAAAAGTGGATTGGGCAATAGACATGGACAAGGCGAGAATATGGTTGAGAGATAATGAAGTAAGACGATGGAGATAGTGGGTGGAAAGGTCAGAGAGGTTTAGAAGATGCTTAGGAGAGAGCAATTATACTGAAGGACAAGAAAAAAAGAGGTCTGCATTTAGTAAAGAAGTTAAGATAGGGTTGATCAGTTCAGTTGAAGAAAGTAATAGATAAACATTATTTGGGATAAATACATTTTCAAAACAGAACTATTGGTATATGGAGTTCAGGAAAGTTGGGCAGGAAACAAAGGATGTAGAAGAGAAAAGGTTAATTTCTACTCAGAAACTTGTGATTCCAGAAAGCATTATTAATAATTATTAGAACAAATATTAGTATTCCTTGGAAGTCATGATAGGTAGACCTGTGTTAAGAAAGTAAAGTGTTTCCTCCTTGGTTTTTTTCCAGTTAAAGTCAAAGCAACCTGCATTTTTTCTTCATTTATCCTAGAATTGGTTGAAAATAGTGGCGATGAGAAGCCCTGCGAAGACACAGCAGGTTATTATAAAGGGTTGATGAAAACATGGTAGAAGAGAGAATAAAAAACTCTGCACTCTTGCCTCATTATAGAGAATGAGCCTGCCCCTAACTCAGACAGAACCTTTATTCCACTCAAAGAACAAACATTTAAACTAGGGTCTGTCATTTACTGTAACTTTTCCAACAGAGAAAAGCCAACTGGATGACTTTGAGTCCCAGGCCCCTGACTGCAGCTACTAGACTAGACAGATTATACTTTATGGACTTGTTCCTGTCTACTGCAATGTTTGTGTCTCCAAATCTCTTACGTCTTTGGAAATGAAATAAGAAATGTATTTTTGAGCATATGAAGCTGCATTTCAAAAGTGAGCCTATTCAGTAGTTGGGTATCTTTTTACTTAGGTGGTGGAAAAAAGTGAGCTTTCCCAAAACGTAGCTGTACATCTTTATTGTTGCCCCTCTTCCATTACCTGAGTAGGAACTACTAGCTTTAATACAATAAAAATATACTTTAAGTTATTGGCATTGATAAGGAAAGGCATTTGGAACATTTGACGGTAAAACCATGACTAACTGACAATCTCATTAACTCTCAAAGCAAGTGAGGATTAGGAAGTACGACCTTCCTTTGTTGATAAAACCAAAAAGAATTATTAAATAATTTACTAAGTCCAAATGAATTGCAGTGTGGCATATTCTCAATACAACTATACAATTATAAATAACTACAGGGCAGTGCTGGGTCTGCACATTGCTCTTTGCACAATTTTAGGAGAATAAGGCACTGAATGATTGTTTTATTGGTGAACATAATGATGTTGGTGGATTGTAGATGAAATTATTCTACTAAAGTAAGCTGTGTTAACAAGTATGGAAAGGAACATAGGAAAAGTCATGGCAATCTGTACAGACTTTTGGATTTAAGCCTTGATATTTTTCATATTATAATTATTTCCATATTTTTGTCAACTCCTATATATTGAGATTAGTGCTAAATAGATATTAAACAACTGTAAAAATACAAATAGTGATCTCATTTTCCCAACTGGTAGCATTCTCACAGTTGATTCCCTCAGATTTAGATATCTTGATTCAATAACAGGGCCAAAGTGAATTTGAAGCAACATCTGAACTAATTAGTGACAAGATCAATTTGACTCTTTCCTTTGTCACAAGTGCCATGTTTAAGCTCTGACCTCACTGTGTTAGGCTAAAGGGGTAGGAACTGCATTAGACCAATCCTCAAAGAATGCTGGCAGTGGTAACAGTAATTTCAGGAAGATTCGCTTCAATTTTCTGTATTACCTGCTTCTAACATCCACTTTCAGAATCTAAGCAGTTTTGCCCAAAATGTTTGCTCAACCTTATGGAGCTGTACAAAGTGGGTTTCAAAGTAATTTCATTGCCTTTTATCTTTCCAAATATTTGTAATTTCTTCCAATCTTTGCTTATTTTGACTGAAGTAAAATACACTAGAACAGTAAAGGAAGGTTTTACCAAAATGTCGTTAAGGGATCTACTCCAGGACTTGAGCCATACCAGTAATTCTGGGGCACAAGTACTAAAGAAAGTGGTCTGAGGAAGATTGCTCACTGACCTGGATCCCGGGACCACTCTGACGCTTGGTGTACTGGAGAGAGGAATTTGTCTGGCATTTGGAAAAGTGTCTTTATAGGACCAAAAGACCTGATTCCAATATTTAGACCCTATATTAGTTTGTTAGGGCTACTGAAACTAAGTACCACAGACTGAGTAGGCGAAAGAACAGAAATGATTGTTTCACATTTTTGGAGGCTGTAAGTCTAAAATCAAGGGGTTTTCAGGGTTGGTTCCTTCTGAGGGACTATGAAGGCAGGACCTATTCCAGAACTCTTCTGGCTTGGAGATGGCCATCCTTTTCCCATATCTCTTCATGTTGTCTTCCCTCTGTGCATGTTTGCCTTGGTGTTCAAATTTCTCCTTTTGATAAAGGACACCAGTTATATTAGATGAGGATTCCTCCTCACTCTATATGACTTCATCTTAATTTACTAACCTAACTTTCAACTAATTATATCTGTGGTGATCCTATTTCCAAACCAGGTCATATTCTGAGGTACTGGGGCTCGGAATTCAACATATGAATTTGGGATGACACAATTCAACCCCAAAGGGACTCTTAAGAGCTTCTTTTCAAAATCACTTTATTCCCAAATGCACAATTTCACGGATATCTAAATTTTCTTGAGCAGATTCATTCAAGTCATTTTGAAATATGGTAATACTGTACAAATGACGTCAAAGGGAAATTTTTTCAAATTCTTTGTTTGCTTTCCAACACATAATTTCTACAGAAAAAAGGTGAAAGTTTCTCTATTAATCCATTACTAGGACAAGAATAGGTTTCTGCCACCAGGATAAAGGTTCTTTTGTCCTGAAGTTTTAAATTTTTACATGGCTTCAGAGACTCAGGAAGGGCCAGGATGGAGTAGGAAGGCTGCCTACACATAATCCTAAAGAAGGGGCTGATCTCATCCAGGAGGGCTGCAAGCTTTGCAGATGTTGATGAGTGAGTTCAGCATAGAAAGCAGAAAGGTCTCAAATATCCATAATTCTTTCTTACTGCAGATGAGACAGATGAAAACTGCTGAGTTTGTAGAGTGGATGGCAAGCATGTTTGAAGTGTGATGCCAGAAAATTTGGGACCACATGAGCCAGAAGATAGCTTTGGGATGATCTATTCCAGCATTTCTCACCCTGAATTTTGTGGAATTCATAGTTGTTGTAGAATAAAAAGAAGGTTGTGATCAGATAAGTTTGATGAATTGCTGGGCTAAGTAAATGTAAACAGGTTTATTTCCAGAGGGATTGTTTAGTATTTTAAAACAGCAAATGTATTCTATACATCTCTGAGAGAGTTATATAGTAGTCAGAATTTCCTAAATTTTTGTACTAACAAACTTTTGAAATTTCTTGCATTATTTTCAGTGAGCCAATATTTAGCTCACTAGCATTAGCATTCTATAGAACCTAGTATGGGTTACTAATGTGGTTTCATTCCTTTGTTTTACATATGCTGACTCTGAGAGAAAGTCCTAAGGAGAGGAGAAGTCCTAACATCTACAATCTCTGGTTATTTGGCTAAATAAAGATACATAATAAATGATCAGAGCCAAGACCCAAAGCCAAAGTCTTGACCCCAGCCAGTGATCTTCCACACTGCCATAGGGCTTCTGCACATAACTGAGTACTCTTGGGGGTTTCAAATGTGATTAGCCTCTGAGATTTGCTTACCCAGAAGAATTGGACCATCACATTATTTTGTTTTTAATTGAGAAACATGCTGGTCCTGAGACATCCTCTGGCCCCATGGCGTCACATTTGAAGATCTGTGACAGTAACCTGAAAAGCTTATCCAAATATTCAGTCATTTATTTTACAAGAATTTATAGGAGCATCTTCTGCAAACAGAGTAGTGAACAAAGCAGAGAAACAATTCCTATGCTAGTGGAGTTTCAACTGTAGCAGAAAGGAATTTAATCTAATAATTAGTAAGTAACGAAATAAAATGTGACACTGTTAAATATTTTGACACATATAAAGCATACTGATGAATAGAAAATCTTGTGAGGGTAAGGGCTTACTTTAGGTAGTCACTGAACTCTGCTTTATGGAGGTGACAGTCAAACTGGCTGAAGTACAACTTGAATGAGAAGGAACCACTCATCCTAACTGGGGAATGAGAGACCCAGGCAGAAGAGGAGTTATATATGGCTTCTAGTAGAGACATACTTGGCATGAGTCACAGACTAAAAGAGGCTAGAACATAAAGACAAAGGGGTAGGAAGAGAAATGGGCATTGAGATCAGATTCCTGGGATCCAACAAGGATTTTGATTTGCTAGGTCTGAGACAGACTCAAGGATCGGCCTTTCAAACAAAGATCCAGGTGTTTCTGATTCAGGAGATCCATGAAAAGCACTTAAAAAAAAATTTGTACTAATCCTTTGGACATCCATGACTCAAAATCGAAATACAGAAGCATTTTCTGAGTAGAGAGGGGCCACTGCTCTTTACTCACAACCCATGTATTCAGGGAAACTTAGGAACAAATGATTCAAGGAAATTTAAAGAAAGGGCACTCTATAGGCAAACTTGGTATAAAATAACTTATTAGTTACAAGTAGTACATGCCAATTGGCTATGCATTCTGTCACAACCATGTAAGACCAAGTACAGTGTCCCCCTTACTTTGTGAAAGTTCAAATTATGTCAGCTCACTTTCCCAATAGACCTACATGTGTACTCGTTTTAGCTAACCAAAAGATATCCAAAGAGGACTTATGCCTAAATTTTTTTTGAGAGAGAGAGAGAGAGGGAGAGAGAAAGCACACATGTGGGAGTAGCAGAGGGAGAGGGAGAGAGAATCTCAGGTAGGCTCCAGCCCAGGTTGGAGCCCAACATGAACTTCATCTCATAACCCTGAGATCATGACCTGAGCTAAAATCAAGAGTCAGACACTTAACTGACTGAGCCACCCAGGTGCCGCAAAGAGGACTTACACTTTTATGAAAGAAAAAAAAAAGGCACAAAGTAAAAACAGTGTTTGGCATTTGCTTGGCAGCAAGCCATTACAGAAGCATGCAGCAAGAGTGGCGCCTCCTAGCTCTTTCCCCAGGCACTACAGTCAGTATCAAGCTGCGGTAGCTTCGAATCGTGTCTGTGAGCATTCGTGCTTTATCTCAATTTATTCTGTGCATCCATTAGCAAGAGGTGTCTGTAAGTTATCAGAAAAGCCCAGGAGAGGTTATTTTGGGGGTTTGGGGATGCAAAAAAAATTTTTTCCGCATAAATTAATGATAACAGCGTCTTTGCTTGATGCCATTTTAGCTTATGAAAGTTTTCGTAGGAATGCTCTACTTTCAGCGAGCGAGGGAAATCTGTAATGTTAGCTGCCCTTTAAATATGATGGGGAAATAAAAGAAAACTGACAATACTTATGGAAAACATGCTAAGAGGCGTATCCAAAACACTAAAGAAAAAAAAAAACACAGAAGAAATCAATTATATATCTTTTTATAAATTTAATTATTCTGTATTTTTTTTTCTTCAGAAAGAATAGGGGTAATGGACACAAAATGTTTTTTATGAAGAAAAATGTAAAACCCCAATAGTCTATCATTCTAACACTATCCAGTATTTTTAGATGACTGCCCACATATTACTCATCTGTATAGTGACCAATACCTTTTTTCAGATCGGTGCCTGGCTATGGAATGCCATCTTGTTGCCATGCAACAAAGAAAAGTTTGGTGGTGTCAAGGGACTGTAATGCATGATCCAAAATTTGCAACATATATTTTAAAGTAAACTGAAATCAAAACTTAACTTCAAAAAGAGAGTCTGATATTTATGAGGTACCTAACTGTTCTAGGTACATGTCAGCACTGTTGTCACTGAAACTCACAGCAGCACTAGATGTGAAAACTGGATCAACCTTACCAATATGACAGGTAGCAGTTTGACTCAGAAATTGATACAGGGTATGTCTGGCTGTGACCATCAATCAATTCATTCACTGTTACCATTCCTAAACTTTCTTATTCTCTAGAATGATCAGTAATCCTTCACCTGATAGAATTAACTGCCCTTACTCTAAATTTACTATCCATGACATCCTCTGGCTCCTTATCTGTGGGCTCTTTCTTAGTTCTATGGACCAAGCATTCAAAGATATATGGTAGAGTTAGAATGATAGAGAGGCTATTGGATTTCTATTTTTTCTCCTAAAAGCATTTTCTTTTCACATTAGCCATATTTTTTCTCCCTCAAAAACAAATAAGCAAACAAAAAACAACCATGGAATAATTATATAATTTTTCAATTTCTTATTTTTCTTTATTATTTTAGATAAGGCTTCTTAGCACTTTTCTCAGCAAAATTATCTATTTTCTTTTAATCCTCAGAAACCCAAGTGTCTCCTTCTTGGCATTTACATTTATATCAAACTAAAAAATGGCATACATGAGTGATTAGAATACAGCTAATGGTTAGAGAGCTAAGCTTTTGTCCCAGTTACTTTATCTCATATTCATAGGACTATATAACATGTCATTTATGTCCTGAAGTCTTAGTTTTCCCATCCATAAATTAAGGACCCCAATATCTCTTCTCTGTCCTTTATAAGTTTGAGGTAAAAATCAAAACAAAATCATTTTTTAATGTGTGTGACAGTGTTCCAATCATAAATCATAATGTGGTTTAAAAATATCAGCTATTGAAGTCATTTTACTTAAAACAAGAAAAAAAGCAGATGGTGGCTCAGGTCATGATATGTAATTAACAAAAAAATTTATACTTGGGGCACCTGGGTGGCTCAGGTCATGATCCCAGAGTCCTGGGATCAAACCCTGCATCAGGCTCCCTGCTTGGCAGGGGACCTGCTTCTCCCTCTCTCACTCCCCCTGCCTGTGGTCCATCTCTAGCTGTGTTTCTGTCAAATAAATAAATAAAATATATTTTTTAAAAATTTATACTTGGGTACCTGGGCGGCTCAGTTGGTTAAGTGACTGCCTTCAGCATGGGTCATGATCCCGGAGACCTGGGATCGAGCCCCACATTGGGCTCCCTGCATGGCAGGAAGCCTGCTTCTCCCACTTTCACTCCCCCTGCTTGTATTCCCTCCCTTGCTGTGTTTCTCTCTGTCAAATAAATAAATAAAATCTTTAAAAAAAAATTATACTTGATGTTGGCAAAAATGAAAGGAGTCTGGAACATTATGGAATTATACAACCTTTTTTTGAAAAGTATATCAACATTTGCATGGATGTCTTGATCTTTTGATCTAGTAATCTCACTCATAGGGAAACAAGAATGAACTATATTCCCAAAGATGTTCATTAAGGTATAATGAGGAAAAAATAGAAATAAACGAAATGTCAAACAAAAGGGGAATAGCTGAGTAATTATAATGCATCAAGCTAGTGGCATTTTGTGCAGTTATTAAAAATGATAAATATGAAAACTACATAGCAACATGGAATACTTTTATGATATAATGGAAAGTGAAATGAGATATAACATTTTATGATTTAATAATAGAAAATAAGAATTAAAGGCAAAAACAACACCATGGAAACTTAAAAAGAAGATTGCATGTTTTAAAATTTTAAAATAATTTTATTTTATTTTAAAATAATGTTTAGTGTTTTAATTTAAAATAATGTTATTTTTATTCAATGTAGTCTTTTTGCTTCTTGCTTAAGAGAAAATAGTTTAAATTATTTATATGTTAGTAATATGTTAATAATATATGTTAGTAATATGTTAATATTTATATGTTAATGCGATAAGATGATTTTTCACATTCACTTTCCAAGTAATTTAAATTTGGCTAGCACATCTCACTGTATTTGTATTGAGCAGGTGTGTTTGAAAGAGGGGCAACACTACTTCTAAACTCTGTATCTTTAAGAATGCCATGTCTCAACCCAGAAGATGGATGGAAGTAAATTTATGCTACTGCTGCTACCTGAGAGTTGAAGATCAACTTCAGAGGGACAGATATAGTCGTTATTAAGACGTCCAATAGGAAAACTCATTTCAACCCATTGAACACACTATCGAGTATTCTTATATTCAGAAATATTTGGTGTGCTTGAAGTGAGGAAAGAAAGGAATATTCTGGGGGATCATAATCTGGACTCATCTCGACAGATACAAAAGCAATCAATAAAAGGCTAGGGACACAAAAAAAGTATCATGGTTGTGTAAGAGGATAATGTGTCCCTCCAGTAACTCCCATGCTTATCTTGAAAAATTGTGCACTTTTTACGAGGCTTAGCACAAACTATGCTATAATAGAATACTTTTTAGATATTAGTGCTCAATTACACTAACCACTGTTGTTTGTCTCATTGGAGTCTTCACTTCTTTGACAGTTGTTTTCATTTTACTCATTGTCATTTTACTTCATTGTTGGGAGTATTTGTGAAGTTGTCACTTCTTTTCCTTGAAAATCTCTATTCTTTTGGCTTCAGGGACACCATATTCTTCTGCTATTTCTTCTTCCTGACTGCCTCTTTTGGTTCTTATTTGGTGGTTCTTCCACCAGCACCTGATCCTTCAATTCTGGAGTCCCTCAATGCTAGGTGTTATGCACTCTCCAGTTTTTTTACGTCTTTTTGGGAATTCCATGCACTTTCATGACTTAGCACTTTCTTTTAATTTTAACTGCCTATTCACCTGTAGCTTGGATGCCTCATATATCTCTCAAACTCAGCATGCCCATAACTAAACCAAAAAGCTCCCTTCCAAACTAATTTTTCTATATATTATTCATCTCAGTAATGCCAGTATATGACCAGTTGCACAGCTGGAATCTGGGATCCATTTGTTGTCGGGGATGGTGCGTGATCCGCCCCTCCCGCCATGCTGCAAGCAATACCAATATACTTAATAGTTTATATGTAATATACTTCATAGTTTAAATGTAGTTACTTAAAGTTTCCATGACCACCCATTCACCTTTTGTCTGTGTGACCACTCTGCCTTGCACGGCCAGAGGAGAAAACATTACATTGAGATAAGATAGACAGAACCAGCTGTTTGCCTAAAGCTAAATTGATGTGACTGCTAGCAGACCAGGGTCTGTTTCCACCCACAATTAGGGATGCTCTGTCCTAAGTTTATGGCACCTGAACGGTGCCGATGTCTTGGGGAATTTATGATGGGAAACCTGAAAGAAGTCTGTGTAAGTTCTTACAAATCTCTCTTATCATACACCCTTCCCTTGAGATGATCTGTAACTAAAAAAGCTTTAAATAAAAAACTCTGAAGACACAGTTTCCAGGAGATCCCCACACCACTCTTCACGACCGGTCTCCTCATATCGCTGACTCTGTCACCACCTTTGGGGAACCCAGACTGAGTGTTGCCGGGACTGGCTCCCGGCAATCTGTAATTTTCCTTTATCACCCATCCTTCCATCCAATCAATCAAGGATAAAGAAAAAATCAATGTCACAGAAGGCAGAAGAAGACATGTGGTTTTTAGTGGTATTGTCTGATCAGGGCTTGCATAAAGCCAAGATCAGTACCAGTCTTTATAATTACCAGAGAATCAATAAATATCACTTATTTGGTATTTGACTTGTGATCTTTTATCCCTTGTTTAGTTTCTCTTAAGCACTGATATTATTGGTACTTTCTCTTCCTTTGGTTTCAAGATAACTGTCTCTTGTTCTTTATTTTCCTTTTCTTTCTTTTATGATGGGAAACCTGAAACTTTTTTCTTTCTTTCTTTCTTTCTTTCTTTCTTTCTTTCTTTCTTTCTTTCTTTCTTTCTTTCTTTCTTTCTTTCTTTTTTCCTCCATCCCTCCCTCCCTTTCTTCCTCCCTTCCTCCCTCCCTCCCTTCCCTCCTTCACTCCTTTCTTTCATTTCTTTTGCTTCTCCTTTCTAGTCTTATGGCATGCTCATCCTCCTTCAAGCCACAAGATGCTGACATTCCATTAAGATTTCTCCTTAGCTGTCTCTCCCTTTTTACTTGATATTTTCTCCCTATGTGATCTTATCCATGCTCACAGATTCAATTATCATCCAGTCACAACTGATTCATACAATTATATCTCTAGGCCTTCTGAGTTCCACATTTGTATAACCAACTGTCTACTTTACATTGCCTTCTGGGTATTTCAAAAGACATCTCAAACTCAACGTGGCCAAAATTGACATGCATGATTTTCCTTCCTTTATTTTCCCAGAGTCTCAACTTTGTCTATTTTTCCCAATCTCTGTAAATACCACTATTAAATTTCCATGAACACAAACCAGACCACTAAAGTCATCTTTGACACCTTCATCTTCTAATATGAAAAAAAATTAATTCTTGCTTCAAAAATTTTGGTGGCTGCCTATTTCATTTAGAATTAAGAAACTCCTTAATATGTTGTATATGATCTTACACAATCCAATCTGTATCCACCTTGTCAACTCAGATAAAGCTCCCTTTCACTCTTTGCACTCTGGTTACAGTATTAAACTGCTCTTTTGTCTATCCTTTGCCCTCTCATCACTGAATCTTTGAGCATGTACTGACCCCCTCTCCAGCATCCCCATCAGAAAGCATCCTTTCCTTATTTATCAAATTGCCATCTGGTCATGCTTCAGATTTTAGCTAAAATGTTATTTTCTCAGAGAAAACTTCTCTGATGTACTTTGCAATGTCATGTAGCCCTGTGATAGGTTCACATAGTTTGGATATCTTTCTGTTTTAGTGTGCGTCACAGATGTGTGTGTGTGTGTGTGTGTGTGTGTGTGTGTGTGTGTGTGTATCTCCCCTCCACCCTGCTTGCCTGGAAACTCTATAAAGGAGGGACTCTGTATTTTTTCACCATTATATCCATAGCATGTGGCATAGTGCCTGTCACATACAGATACTCAATATAAATTTGTTAAATGAAAGAATGCATGCAGAAACAAATGAGTGAATTTCTTTGCTGTAGTACTGAGAAGATTGAGCTTAGAATACTGTGCTTGAACCTAGATACAAGTCAATAAAATGACAATATATATCCTTAATAAATTGACAAGTGGTTAAAAAATCAAATTATCAAGAGATTGAAAAAGTACTTATTAGGAAAGATGAGAAAAACTGCCAATGCTTACCTGAGAAAATGACAATTAAAAAACACAAGAGGTCATAGATTTCTTAAGGGCACATGTCAGAGAAAGAACCATTGGTTTATAGAATCACACACTTAGTATAGCCCAGTAAAACTATTGAAATTAAGAAAATTAGAGAAACTGTATCATAATAAGGCATACTTATTCATGATAAAGAAGCAGTAAAAGAATCACTAGAGTTTATAGCCTTATAGAGTAGAAAAAAATACTGACTGAGAACCAGAAAATCTGTGTTCTAGTCCTAGCTCTACTATTTTCTCTCAGTTTGAGTCACACAATCACTTAAATATGTTGACCATGACTTCTTCATCAGTATGTCTTCTGCAATAGTTCTAAAATTCTGACTCTGTTATTCCAGAAGAGTTTTACATGAAAAGAGACTATAAACTACTCAAAGCAAGGGACCACATCTTACTTATTGTTGTATTCCCCAGGGTCTGCCATGGGATATTGTGCATAGTGGACATACTGTTAACCTAGTTGAATTGCTTATTTTATAGCATACCCTTAAGAATATCTTGGGTCAGTAAATTTCTTATAAGAATATATGCAAAATTTTATGGTGTAGTGTGGATGTACATTTCACTATGGGGATATGGGCAAAAGCTTTTATGATACACTCAAATAAGAGAATAAAAACCCCAAATGTGGAGTTATTGAATGTTTATGTTAGTTCCATAGCTCCTGTTGCACTCAATGTATATTACTCAGTTGGGATCATCCTGATGTATCCTGATATATCACCATCCACCCCACTTTGTATAGTAAATAGTCAGTTAATACAAATTTCTTGCAGATTAACCAACAGTGTACCAGATGCTGGGGATACAGCAGTGATAACCAGATTTAGAAACAACAATGAATATTGTCCTCAGAAGACAGTTTCTAGCGTTGGGAAACAGTGAATAAATACACAGCCATAAGAAAAATCAATCATAATGACACGAATTCAAAATGTCACAAAAAAAGAAGAATAAGGATAATGCAATAAAAAATGACTAGGGTGGGAGGGAGATGGTTGGGTGGTCAGGGAAGGGCTGGACATTCAGTTTCAGAGTAAAAAGGACACTGGAATAGAAGTCATAAGATACTATCTCTAGTTAATAGCCTCCATTAACTGAAACCTTGAGTAAGTCAGGTACCTTGTCTGAATCTATATTTTCACATCTTTTCAAAGATATATTTATTTTTCATACTTCAAAGAACTATAACACTTTTAATATTAGGATATTCACCTTCTTTGGAAATAATAAACTTGCCATTCTGCGATCAATATTATCCCATGGTTACATAGCATCAAACTGTCACCTTCTGATCAATAATTCTTATCTTGTCAAACTCTCCCTCCCACAGCTTATTTCCCTAACCAACTACTCTCTACTGATTGGGAAGGGAGAAGGCAGATAAGAATGGAGGAGAAAAGAGGGGAAGTTTTGAAGGAGATCCGGAGTTGAGGCCCATCCCTTAAATATCCGTGTAAACTCATTCCCCTACTTACCCGGAATCCCCAGATTGATGAGACAAAAACTAGACTATTTTTAGCTCAAGGCAATAGGAAGAAAGAATGGATGTATCTAAAGAAAGTTGAAGGTAGAAACATATTCATCTTCAGAAGTGAATACACTATAGTGCTAATACTACCTCAAAACCCAGCTCTGGATATGTATAAATTTTATTAGCCAATGTTCTTTCTTTTCCTAGAGTAGTACAACGTTGGCTCACCACTATATTTTGAGCTTATTGAACCTAATATTAAATATTTGATCAGGAGGGGAGGGGCTGGGAGAAGAGCATTATTGGTTCTTAAATCAAAATAAGAGAGGAAACCCTAATATTTATGATTTATGATGCATGGCTTTACTTCTAGTTTCACTCATCTAGAAAATAAGATGAGACTATAAAATCAAATATATTTTCAGTTATAAAAAAAAAAATACACACAGACCAACAAAACATAAAGTAGGGCCCACCCTACAGAGTACTGTAAAATAAAACATCCCTGTCTTTACCAGCACATATTCTTCAAATTTTTAAGAATGAGTTTAGCTTTCTCTGGAGTCCCCACAAAAGTAATCACTTTTTTTCTTATGCTATTTTTAATGGGCATATTAAATCTATATTTTATTTTATTATTTTTTGTAGCAGCTTGGTACAAAATTTTTTTATTTTTTATTTTATTATGTTAGCCACCATATAAGTACATCATTAGTTTTTGATGTGCCGTTCTATGATTTATTGTTTGTGTGTAACACCCAGTACTCCATTTCTTTTTAACTTCGCAAGTATTTTATCAGTACCTTTCTTTTTTTTTTTTTTAAGATTTTATTTATTTATTTGACAGAGAGAGAGATCAAGTAGGCAGAGAGGCAGGCAGAGAGAGGAGGAAGCAGGCTCCCTGCTGAGCAGACAGCCCAACGTGGGCCTCGATCCCAGGACCCTGAGATCATGACCTGAGCCGAAAGCAGAGGCTTTAACCCACTGAGCCACCCAGGCACCCTGAATCATAGATTTTGAAAACACATTTTAGTTCTTCATGGAACTCCAATCTTAAAGGTCAGGATTTGTGACTGTTTTACTTTTTCTCAACAGTGTTTTATTTAAAACTTTGCATATAGTAAATGTTTAGTAATTGTCAGATGAATGAATGAGTCAGTTTGAGGACTTTTAAAAATGAAAGTACATATGTTTTATGAAAAATATCAATTCAGTATGAAAAGTCTCCGATGTTTCTTAAGCAAAGTTGAAAGAAAAACAAACATAATAATTCTCTCTTTTAAAATTTTAATGCTGCTCTAGAATACCACTTTTTTTTTTAAGATTTTATTTATTTGACAGAGAGAAACACAGCCAGAGAGGGAACACAAGCAGTGGGACCGAGAGAGGGAGAAGCAGGCTTCCCGCCGAGCAGGAAGCCAGATGTGGGACTCGATCCCAGGTCTCTGGGATCATGACCTGAGCCGAAGGCAGTCGCTCAACCAACTGAGCCACCCAGGCACCCCACCACAACTTTTTTTCAGGAATGAAGTAAATCTTTCATCAACTACCCTCCTAAAACTTTACAATTTTATCTTTCAGGCTTCTTTGATCCTAATCGCACAATAAGACTTTTATTAACTCTAATTGCTCTTTGATCAGACTTTTGATTATTTACCCTGAAGCTACATTGTAGACTCTAAGTTGTTCTGCACAGTTGTAATTACCATATGTTTTCATTAATCTAATTCTGTTAGCTGGCGGTTTACTGAGTGGTCTTAGTGTCAATCAATTATCCTGCTAGCCCAAGCATCAAAACAATTAGAATCGGGTTTAATTCTCAAGGTGTAGTCATTAAGGTATTTTATTACACATTTCCAGCCTATTAGAGGGTAACCAGAAAAATTCAAATAGGAGATTTTTCAAGTGCAGTTTTATCACTGCTACAAAGCACAGAATGACCAGGCACTCATCTATGTGGTTAACATTATGATAAAAGGATATGGGTCTTGGGAAATATTATTAAACATTTGAAAAATGAAGCCATGTAGACTAAGCAAATGGAAAAATAATCAGTGTGAATTGCCATTTCCTTTCAAATACACAGGAAACCAGACTTTTCTAGTCAACACAGAAATTGTTCTTCATCAGACCACTATATTTGATGGTCTCCTTGCAAGATTTCTTCGGAGAAATACTTTTTAAGTGTTTCTTTTTTTTTTTTTTTTTTTAAGTGTTTCAAAAAAATAAAAACATAATTTTATTCCTCAAAAATCAGTGATCATATAGTTATTCAAAACCCTTACAGAGTTTGGCTAATTCTATAAGCACTGCTCTGCACACATCATTTCACTCCTTCCTCCATTCTTTCCTCTATTTCTTTCATCAAGCAGTCCTTCAGCACGTGTCATGCTACTAAAGACCTTGCACAAAAAGAAAAAGACAATATAACTCTTGGGCTCAGGGTCTTGTAGCAAGAGACCAAAGCAATGAGCCTCTGCCACCAAGGGGGTAAATGTCACAAAGCACAGTACACCAGACTAATCAGAACTACCTATTCTTACTGAGGCACTTGCCATTTTATTCTGTTTTCCTATAATAATAATTATTATTGACATTTGTTAAGCAGTGCTAATATACCAGAGACTGTTCTATAGACAGGATGCATTGAATTATATAGACTTTACAAGAATTCTATGAGTTGGTTGTTATTAGATATCCTCATTTTACAACTGAGGCACCGAGGTTGAATAATTTGCAAGAGTCATTTAATTAATAAATGACAATTCTGTGATATAAACATGGCGCTTGTGCTTTTAAACCATTCTTCTCCAGTGGCTCTCCAACTCTACAGTGCACATGAGAATCACCAGCTGAGTTTGTTCAAACACATTACCATATTGTCAAAACATATACCTGTTCTTAGAGTTTCTGATTCAGTAGGTCTGGCTGGGGCCAGAGAATATGCATTTCTATCAAGTTCCCAAGACATGCTGATGCTCCTTGTCCATAGATCACACTTTGAGAACCACTGCTCTACCATACTCCAAATCCCCCAGTCTCTTCAAGTCTCCTGTTTGCCCACCAGCTCAGCACACTCTTAATTATCAGCAGGGAAGCTCACCACTTTCTAGAGAAAATGAGGCTCAGTAAGTCAAATTTCTCCCATTTCCACTTTCCTGCTGCCTTTCTCCAATTCACTGCTATCATTATCCTCTCTCATTATTTCCTTCTCTTCCACATTTTTGAAAGTTTGCTGTTCAAGGTCTATTTTTCTAAATGTGGACTCCATGATTCACACTCTCTGAGGGCCTTATTTAACCACACGTACCAGTATGTCAAAGAAACATGACTTGTGTATAATTAAAACACAACTTTTTTTTGTGTGCATTCTCTCATCCATTTACATTCACACTCCCCTCCACCACCACCACTATAAAAACACAAACAGTCCCAAGACTTTTCTGGTCATGTGTAGGTAGTACACAGAGTGATCACTTTAAGCAATAAATAGAATATTACTAACCAGTAATCCAGTCCTAAATAATAATCAAAGCCTTGAACTTTTATCTAGTGAAAACTTTTCCTACTGCAGGCAGGGAGATCTCCTGCCATCAAGGAAAGGATGAAGGTAGTCTGTGTTTGTTACTGTCTCATTTCTCACTAGGAAAGGGGAGGGGAAGGATTCTTACTGCTGTTTAAGATGCTTTATGCTCTCTAGCCCTGTGATATGTTGGAAGCTACTTCTTCCCTTTTCATGGTGACATTTGTAGGTTCTTCAGAAGCTCCTCAGCTGAGCACTTTCTACTATAACTCTCATGATGTGGCCAATGAATTGCCCCTTGCTTGGCTCCTGATTTTCTGGAAGTCCACTCTCTGTAGACCTATCCCATTACCACCTCACTCAGTCCATTTAAGCCAGAGTCAAAATGAGAGCATGCCAGTTCTCTGTTGTAGCCTATATATAAAAATTACATATAATTTTTATACACATCATCTACTTTTTATGCACAGAACAAGAATATAATTGAATAAACCTGTTAAGGAGCTTAAAAGTTTAATGGGAGAAGATCAGTATTCAGTGAGTGCACGATGTTCAAACATGGAGCTTTTCATCCCTGCCAGTGAGGGCTTTGTCCACATTTGAAGGGTGGGGCTTCACTGTGGCCCTTCCAGAGGCAGTGATACTGGAGCGTCTTGAGGACAGCCAGGAGTTCATCGAGGGACTAAGAGGCAGTCTGTGCTAAAGCCCAGCATCAAGGAAGTGTGACTTTTGAAAATCCTAAAATCTTCGTTCAGAAGTAATCCTTATATATCCTTGGACCTCAAAAATTCTTGGAAAGTACTTTCTTTCTTGATGTGAATAGAGAGGTCTTAACTTTCTTGGTGTGAGCGGGGTACCAGTCCTCTGTGCACTGTGACTGGCAGACACCCATATCATGGCCCCAGGGAAGCCCAAGAAGCCTCAGCTGACATTTCTACAAAGGAGTCTGGTAGTGCCTCACATTAGACTTTTACATGGAGTGTTTCTCAGTGCATTGGGGGGAATTTTTCACATAGAATTCTATCACAAAATTATGTATCACTTTCTTGTGCACTTACCCTCCCTAATCAACTCTTTCTCTGTGTGATACACACTCAAATTAAAACCAATAAAACACATCTTTAACCTCCCCCTCTCAGCATCATGCCTCTCTCTCTTTCCTTTTTCAAATCTCTGTCCTTTTTTTCCATTTCTTCACATTTTAATCAGTTCCGATCCCACTGAAATTAGATTTTAGTCCCTGTCTCTCTCTGAAAGTGGCCATTGATTGCCTAGTTGCTCTTTTCTATGGATATATATATTTTAAAGACTTTATTTATTTATTTGTCAGAAAGAGAGAGTGCATACAAGAAGAGGGAGCAGCAGACAGAGGGAGAAGCAGACTCCTTGCTGATCTGGGAGCCCGATATGGGACTCAATCCCAGGACCCTGGGATCATGACCTGAGCTGAAGGCAGACACTTAGCCGACTAAGCCACCCCAGTGTCCCTCTATGGATATTTTTCAGCCCTTATCAAAGCTGACTTCCTTTGAAAATGCACCTATAAGCAATTCTCTTCCTGGAATCTTTCTTTGACTTTTGTGACTCCACATTCCCCTAGTTCCCTTTATGGTTTCCTCTGTCTTAATTCGAAGACTTCATTTCTTCCCCAGACCATTCCTCAAATATTAGAGCATATACCCAGGTTTTCACTTTTGACATCTTTTTGTCTATATTTTCTTCCTAGGCAATTTTACCATTCACCACACTGTTGCCAATAATCATAAACTGATTTCCGCTAACACTTCACTTGCCATTTCAAATTTAACATATCTAAAATGCAAACTCCAGGGGCGCCTGGGTGGCTCAGTTGGTTAAGCGACTGCCTTTGGCTCAGGTCATGATCCCGGAGACCCGGGATCGAGCCCCACATCGGGCTCCCTGCTCAGCAGGAGGCCTGCTTCTCCCTCTCTCACTCCCCTTGCTGTGTTCCCTCTCTGGCTGTATTTCTCTCTGTCAAATAAATAAATAAAATCTTTAAAAAAAATAAATAAAATGCAAACTCCAAACCCACTCCTCTTCCTATATTTTCGGTCAACTCTCCAGTAGCACTCAATTCCTTCCTTATCTCTAGTATGCAGTCTTTCATTCCACTTTTTAAAAAGGAGAAGTTGCAGGTAGCGTCAGCAGCAAAAACTACCATTTATTGCATAGTAACTATGTATCAGGCAGGTAGTTTGTAGATAAGGGTGCTTAGATTAGAGGTTGAATAATGTTCCCAAATCACAGAACTCTTGGTTGGCAAGGTCAAGATATGAACCCAGATCTAGATGGGTCCTCTTAGTCACCATGCTATGCGGTGTACTTTTAATAGCTCTGGAATCTATTCCTTATATAAAAATTCATGTTTTATAGCTTCAGATTAAATCCAACTTTCTATTAGAAGCAAAGCCCTTCATTATCTGCCTCTTGCATCCCTTCCTACTTAATCTCTTCATACCTACACATTAAAACATCTGGACTGCAGCCGCACGGGACGTCTTGCATTTGGATTCAATTCTCATTAAAATGCCCTTCTTTCTATCTCAAATGCCCATCACCTAACAGATGATTTTCTTCTGTCCTCACAAAGCACCATGGACATCTTCTTTTGTAGAATTTACTACAGAATATTACATTTAATTTGTCTTGCCCTCCACTAAACACAAATGAGTGCTCTGTTGGTCTTTAGCAAAAAGCACCGTGTTTACCTTATCAAAGGTGCTCAACAGACTAGAGTATATTTAGAGATCTGTATTAGGAAAAGCCAACCTTAATTGCTCCTACTGCTTTAGGTATCAAAACTCTATCAGAAATGAAAAACAAGATATATATTTATCTACTTAATACATTAAAATGACTGTATGTAGCTCATGTAAAATACTATAGTGATGTAATAAAATAGACCATTAAAAGGCTTTACTCTATAATTAAAAATTTTAGGACAAATAGCCTCATCTGCTTCATGAAGCAGAACTCCTGAGATTTCTAATAAATTACTGGGCAATTACTTAGGATGAGTCAAAGCTCCTTTTTGAAACAATTTGTGTTTTACCCATAGGCATCTTTCTGTACAAAAGTGGCGAGAACACAAATCAAGTTCCCAAATTTTCATAACAACTGTTAGTTCTCTACTGACATATCACATTTAAAGGATACAATTGCTATTAAATCAACATCATAGAATATTGGTATTTTTGAGACTTGTCACTGAATTCAGCCCTGAACTGACTATAGTCTAACCCTAAAATAAGTTCACTTAAGTCAAGGATTTTTGAGACAGACTGCTCAAGGGACAGGCTAATTCTACTTTTTTATTTGTTGCCCATGCATTAATTTAGAATCTAAACTATCTAAATTTTAGATAATACCAAATGTATTTACCAATGGTATTTAATTCTTGGCTTCTACAAATGAGTGATATAAGAACATCTGAAGAAATACCCCTTTCTTCTACAAAATATTTTTGCCAATTATGTTACTTACAAAGCCTTTGTAAAGTTTCATATGATAAACTCCATATAAAATTCAAGATTAGGAAATAATTTGTCTTCTAGATAAATTGGTATGTATTCCTTTATCAAATAATTAAAATCATATTGCACAGCATAATATCCTTTTGTATGTGACTACAGGAAAACCAAAATTTCTTATAATTTATTTTTGGCTCTCTTCGTTTAGTCATATTTTGATGTTGAAATCATCCTCAATTTTATTTTCTTTTAGAGTAGTAGTGAGATAGAAAAATAAGTAAAATAAAAAGTGTATATCAACAAGTTGACAATAATAAGAATTTTTAAAATCTCCTTACATATTTTTGTCTTATACAGCTATTAATCTGGTCATATCAAAAATTATTTCTAAGTAATTGTAGAGTATTAGAGGAAGTGAACACATCAAAGTTCATACTATAAAGATTTTCCAGAAAGCCTAGTATTCAATGAATATCTTTTGGATATAAAGGGGTTTTCTGTGTGTGGTTAACACAGTTTATTACAAGTGTCAGCAAGTATTATGTCAAAGAAGTAAAAATTGTCACTGACTCATTTTTCAAAACTACTGGAATTGTCTACAGAATTATAACTATTTGAAGAGTACATAAAGATACAGAAATAGAAATATAATTACAGCCTATATCTTGTTGTTAAAAGAAATTAGATTGAACTATATTTGAAAGGCAAAAGTCAAGTAACCATAGAGCTTGTGTAACAGGTAAAGTGGAGATTCAGAATTCAGTTGGTATTTAAAAGATGCATTTTTATAGGGGGAAGTGATGCCCTGCATAGTTCCTAGACCATATTTTATATATGGTGGCCATTATAAATGAATGTTGAAAGTTACATGACCTAAAGTTAGAACTTTATGCAACTGGGAGTCTCCAAGGTGTTTCAAAGATTATGGAATTTTTAAAATGTAATTTTACACTTTCTTTCTTTCTTTCTTTCTTTCTTTCTTTCTTTCTTTCTTTCTTCTTTCTTTCTTTATTTATTTTTTATGTACAGGAAACAAACACAAGTGTGAGCCACTCAACTTTTAAGGGACAAGTGAGGGTTGAAACTCCAGCAAGTTTCATATCATTACATTGAAGTTGTATGTTACATGTCACCTACCAGCAAAGCTTGCAAAGCCCTGAGCCCTGGCTTCATTAGTGCATGAAACTTGAACTTGAACATGTTCCAATAAACTTTGCTAGTTTGGGAATATGTAATCTTAGGGCTTAGGCTTTATGTCAAGTTTCTAAAAAAGAAAAAAAAATAAGTATTTAGAGAAATGGAAACAAGGATGAAAAAAGATATCTATTTACAGGACCTCTGTATTTTTTTTCTCGGTTCTTGTGAAAGTAAGGGTTCAAGTGGCTGGTGAGTTCATAGACAGGGTAAGACTGAGGGAAATGGGATGAAATGTTTTTCAGAAGGACTGAGAATAATAGTAGACCTTGAAAGCAAGATGTAAGGACTACGAAGAACATGCTGAAGGAGACAAAAAGTCAGTAAACATTTCCAAGACACTGAACTCTGTACTAACATGAAAACTTAAGCAGTGGTTATTAGGAAATCTGGGGTGCCTGAAGAGTGAAAAAAAGCACCCAAGGGCATGCCAAAGCATCGACTGTAAGAAGAATTTTTTCAGTGGAAATGTTAGCTGTGTTCAGATCAACACAATAAAGACCGATCTATATTTAAACTATTTCAAAGAGCAAGTATGCCATTACATATCTCTGTAAAGTCACCTTATTGAAGTTCAGGCAAGAGTCCTAGAGCTTGCAGGGCATCCACTAGAAGGAAGCCACACGGGGTCCCACTGCTGTGCGCCAGCATGGTCTGTTTGCTGCCATCACCGTCCAGCGGTCGGGAGTTATGCCACATCGCTTAAAGGCCTTCAAGAACTTCTTTTGCCTACTGTGCTTACAATTACTCCATTTCAGCTAGTCTATCAGCTGCTTCGCCACCCTGCTGTTATCCATCTTCCACACATGTCCAGCCCAGTGTATCTGAATTTCAGTGAACTTGACTTCCATGCTGATGTCCCAGGATCCTGCTGTTGTTGACCTTGTTGTGCCATTAGATGTTAAGTATGACTTGTAGGCAAAGTTGATGAAACTATTCCAGAAACTGCACAACTTTTTTTTTTTTTTTTTTTTTTAAAGATTTTAGTCTTCAGTTCATATACTGGAAACATTTTGGCATTGCTATCAGTTAGCTCTGGACCTTTCTCTTTGAATGAACCTTCATGTTTAGATCACATCATAATTCTGTATCTCTTGCAAAATGCATTCTAGTTCATCAAAGCCACTATCACTTTGGGGGTTAACCAAGGTTTACAGCCAAAACCGCAATAGTGACACTATTTTAAGGGAATATTTTGTCTATTTCACAGTGTCCTTTTCAATTTTTGTTTTTTTAAATTTACCAGATTAAGCAAGCATTACAGCTCATAAAGGCTGCTATCACTAAGTCTGATAATACACAGCAGATGGAGTCAGTGTATGGAATAAATATCTGCTTTTAGCCATCACCTGTGGCATCCTAACATTCTTAAATTAATATCAACAGGTTCCCATATTTTTTTATATAATGTAAAATACAGGTAGTACAAATAATTCACAAACTCTCTTAGTTTATTATTAATTATTTTTATGTCCTTTGATAACATAACAGTGTCTGTTTCCAATGCTAGACCCTTTAAAATTAAACTTCTACTTCACAATAGTATTTCAAAGCAAAACAATTACATCTGTCTTAGCATCTTCCCCTCAATCACATGTCATACACTTTTTTGATTAAAAAAAAACATGCTATTACCTATAAGGTGAATGTACTAAAGTAAGCATTGAAACGCAGAGCTTTGGACTTTTCACTTAATCAGATAGTAAGTACAGGAAGGAGGGATTTTAGGCAATAGGTCACTGACACTATTGTTACTAAAGGGACCAAAACCCAAATTCCAATGGAAATAATATATACATCAAATAGCAGTTGATGCCATCCAAAGTCAAAATCTTTCTTCTCATAAAGAAGATAAGGTAAATATTACTCAATTATATAAAACTGAAGCATTTGCAAGACTATAAGCCCAAGTAAAGATTGATAATTGTACTTATTTTTTTCTTCCCCCAAACATCTACGTACACATACACACTTGTTTATTACATAAAATATGTATGCTTAAGGGTGCCTGGCTGGCTCAGTCAGTAGAGCATGCAACTCTGATCTCATGGTCTTGAGTTCAAGCCCCATGCTTGACATAAAGCTTACTTAAAATAAATAAATATTAAAAATTTAAAAATATTAATATTTTAAAAATCGAACTTAAGAAAATTTGAAAAATTTCTCCCAAGTGAGGAACATGTCTGTCTTTGGGGTGCTAATAGATGTTCCAGAAAACAAAAGAAAACAAACTGTGGTCAGACAAATTTGGAAAATATGATTCAACAAAGCTAATGGAGTTCCTTACTGAAAGACTGTTTAGGTCTTTAACTCTGCATCACACATTTTCACAGTAGGATGAGGGAAAGTATACTAAAAGTATGGTACCATTCAACCACAGACTTACTGGTTCAGAGAATATCTATCGATAACTTAAGAAACACACTTGGAGAGGCCTGGGTGGCTCAGTTGTTAAGCATCTGCCTTCAGCTCAGGTCATGATCCTGGAGTCCTGGGATCAAGCCCCACATTGGGCTCCCTATTGGGCAGGAGGCCTGCTTCTTCCTCTCTCACTCCCCCTGCTTGTCTTCCCTCTCTAGCTGTGTTTCTCTCTGTTAAATAAATAACTAAAATCTTAAAAAAAAAAAAGAAACACATTTGGAAAACAATAGCTGAAAATATAAACCAAGATGTCAGCATACCACTCTTCAGGGTTGTTTCACATAGTTTTCTATGATTATGTATGTTCTACTCAGAATGGCCATGCAGATCCATATCTAAACAGTTACTACAAAGTCCAAAATTTTCTCTAAATTTGATCCATGTGATTGTCAATCCCATCCTCTTGAAAATGTTTACTGAAACCCAAACAACATTCTTATTTTTTAAAAACCTTAGCATTAAATTCCAAAAAAAAAAAATATTTGGATTCAAGGACATACATGTATAAGAAAATTATAAAAAATCAAATTGCCATATTTTTACCATGCCCTTTAATGAAATGCATTTAGAAAGAACCATTGTTAAAAATTAAAAGTCAGCATTGTAGCTGATTGATACAGCTTTCACAAGTAGAGCAAATTCAGTAAGTAAGGGGAATGTATTTCAAGCCTCCTCACCACATACTAGGTGAATTCAATACTCACGATGCCTCAAAACATGCTCTGACACTACCACCCAAACTATAAGGTTTAGTCCTTGCTTCCTGGTACAGTGGAGGGAGCACTGAAATGGAAATCAGAAGTGAGTCTCGGTCTTGGCTCTGCCCAAACTAGTTCCCTGGGCCTAGGCAAGTTGACCACTCCTGAATGTGCTCCAATGTAACATGCCCTGGGGGTCCTCTCACCACTCTACTGAGTTTAGTATGGTCCTGAGATAAACTGCAGGACTTTGTGTTGTCAATCACTAGAATACATAAAACAATGCTAGCCTAATGCTCAAGTTTGGGTTGCTTCTAGCAAATACTTGTGCAAATTAGAAAAAAAAAAAAAGTCTCTCCAAGGAGGGTAAATTATAAAAGGTGTCCTTTCCGAGAAAGCACCCTTTCTTCAGCTGACATGACTTGCCAAGCAAAGCTCAAGCTGGATTTCAGCATCCGGTCTCCCATCCACTCAGGGCCCTACACAACAATCTGAACAATCTGCGCTGGCCCTCTCAGGATATCCTGTGGACTCATCAAGACCTCATTTTGGAATCATCTGTTTTCCTCTGTCTACCTCTCTCTCTCTTTCTGTCACCAGATAAATGCGTCTAAATTTCTCTAGTAAAACTCTTACCCTGAGTTCTAGCTACTGAACCTTTTAGTCTGCTTCTCTGCATACATGGGCTTGTGTAAAGTTTCCATTTACTTCCTCACCTAGTCACCTCTCATTCATTCCTGAATGCACTAGAGCAGGGGGTTGTCAAGCCTGCCTACCTCCACTCTGCTCTCTTTACAACTGATAGGCAAACCCACTGGACACCCTTCAAAACTTATCTTCTTACTTGATCCCAGAATTCAACATTATTGGCTATTTTCTATATCATAAAATCTCTCTTCTATTAGCTTTGGTGGTAATACCTTGTCCTAATTCTCTTATAATCTCAATTTTTACTGCCTTTTAAATATTAATATTCTCTAAATCTTATCTTTTGCCTTCTGTTTTTCTCAGTCTATACAACTCTTTAAAAATAATTTACCTGTACCCAAAACTTCAACCTCTATTACATACTGATGATTTCAAAGCTAAAATCCAGATCCCTTTCCTGAATTCCAAATCCCTGCATTTAACTAATATCCCTTCTGGAAATCTCTTAATCATGTTAAGTATAACATGTGTGAAATGGAATTGGTCATTTTTATTTTCTTCTGTGTTTTCCTTTACCTTTCCACACTAAGATATACCTACATTACTAAATCAATTTATAAACCTACAAAAATTGTTTGTAAGATCTTAAAAGTTCTTTAATGAACCTCTTTTTCTAACTACCCCTTTTACTACACCACTTGATTCCTGGCTCCTGTCCCTGTGTTAGTTAAAGTTAGTTAAAACTATGCTCTTTTCTCACCTCAGCTGCTTTAACTGTAGAATTGAAATGCTAACCCTCTCACATAGTTGTGGCATGAGTCAGATGAGATAATACATTTAAAAGGCCTGGAACACAGCAGGAGGGCAATAAATGGTAGAATATTATTATTGCTGGAATTATTATTTTTATTACTAGTAGGATTATGAGGTTCCATAAATTGTAACTCGACCTTAACTACCACTAACTTTATTTGCTATAGTAATAATAGTTTAGGGTTGAACTTGATCTGATTTACTAAATTAGCATTTTTCAACTGCTACATAGCAGTGAAAGGAAAGTATAGACTAACTCAACGTAAGAGATCCCAGCTTAATTTAGAACTGCAGACAGATATGGTATGCTGAGCATCAGCTTTCAAAATTTTAATTAGAAAGTACCCTCAGGCTATTGTATATCAGAAGGATAACTTTGTAGTTACTGAGTCAAATCCAATAATGTGTTTGTTAGTTAATGAAACTAACACATGCCTTGGTATTAATAGAAAATTTCCTAGTTGATTGCATAGTAAATTCTTTATCATTTTAGAACTTTAACCTTTGGGACTAAATTTCCCACTTGAAATAAGAAATGACTATTTAGGAAATACTTGATCCACACTCGAGATTGTGTTCAAGTTTGTTCAGATAAAAGCAAACACAAAACGTCCAGGCGGAAAGTTTTGACTAAAATGTGACAGGCCACGGTAGAGCTTTCACCAAGTATATACTGGAGGTGAGTAAGCTCAGCCTGGAAAGGATGTTTGGCTTAACACATTGTATTGTAAAAGAGAGGGTAAAATTCTCTTTTCATTGGGACTCTAATAATGTAAGATGGTATACTTGATTAAGAAACTTAGTGACTCTTCCCTCCAAAGACACGGGAAACAAACTCACCTAACATCCAAAATATGCCTGACACATCAATTGCCTGACTATGGGAGCAATTTCTGCTAATTTTTAATTGAGGTACATTAAAGATATATATATTTCTTCTGAACTTCACCTTTTGTAAACCCAGTGTCTTGTGTTTGATTTTCAGAGTCCAGTCTCATTTTTAAAAATTTCTTCCTAGGTAAAACTGTTCCTGAACTCACTACAAATGTTCAAGCCTCTTCAAAACAGCTTACTGTTTTTCTGTCTACCTGTCACTTTCTACTCAGACCAACAGAAAGTTAAGAAGCAAGAAGCAGAAGAGATAGCTTAAGGAAGATTTCCATGGGGGTCACTTCTGGAGCTCAGAATAGCTGAGCAGAGAGTAGGGTCAACTCTTGTTAAGGTTTCAAGTAGAAGTGGTTGATGAAGTTTCTTTAACTTGGGGTAGTTTATGAAATTATTTTCTTTCAAAGGAGAGGAAGCGTCATCATAAGCCTGAATCCTTGTCCCCTTCATTCGATGTGAAGTCCAACCTTCCCCAGCGGCATACAGGGTGCCATCCCCATCTCTGCTGTACTTTGAGTCCTCTGTCCTTGCCATAGGTTTTTCTTTAGGTTCACAAAAATTGCACCCACCCTACACTTAACATCTATATTAACATTATATCTATAATGTTAATATAGATGTTAGATATAATGTTATATCATACATTATATAATATATTATATATAATATATATATAATGGCTTTCTCTGTCATCATCTTTAGCAGTACATGAAAGTGAATTAATCATATGTGTATATATTCCAACTATTACAAATGACTGATTTACTTTGCAATATTTTCAAAAATAGTTTCTATGTACAAACAATATTTTGCTATAACTCCTAAATTCCTCTGAGATGGAAGGGGAATCAAATTATAATACCTTGTGACTGGTAAAGTTGGGACTAGATTAAAGGTTTCCCTAAACCCAAGATGTGCTACATATCTTTGATGTATGATCGGGATACTGATTTTTTGAGGTTCCCCTTTAATTATTTCCATCAGATTATATTTCTATCTTTATACAGAGCCAATATGATTCAAAAGAAAGAAGAGAAAGAAAGAAAGAAAGGAAGGAAGAAAGAAAGAAAGGAAGAAAGAAAGAAAGAAGAGAGGAAGAAGAAAGCAAGCGAGAAGAAATGGGCAGAAGATTGGCTAGAAAAAGTACAGACTGATACTATAGACTGATTCATTGATGGAATTTATATTCTAGTTCATATAGCTAAACAATGTAATTGATATATATATATGAATATTCATATATATATGAATAAAAACAGCAAAGAATCACAAACATAGGAATTACATTATCAAATTGGTTTACAAAACCAAGTCCAAATGTTATTCATAAATACACATCTAAAGAATGAGCCATAAGAAGATTAAAAATAAAAAGACAGAGGGGTGGGCACCTGGGTGGTTCAGTTGGTTAAGCATCTGACCTTGGCTTAGGTCATGATCCCAGGGTCCTGGGATCAAGTCTCACATCTGGCTCCTTGCTTAGCAGGGAGTTTGTTCCTTGCCTGCCATTCCCCTTGCTTGCGCTTGCTCTCTCTCTCTCTCTCCACTGTCAATTAAATAAATAAAATCTTAAAAAAAAAAAAAAAGACAGTTAAGGATAAATCATCCATATTTGATGTGAAGACAAGGAACACAATACTTTAAACTTAAGTGATATTTCAGACTTGATACTGCAACACGTATGATATGTAAATATATATTAAGGATAGACCAGACATGAGCATTTACAAAATGAATAATATTATACACACATATATAAAGAAAAAATATTTTATAACTTTAAGAGAAAATGGACAGAAACCTTAGAACAGAGAGAAAAAAATAACTTGTTTTACTATTTTAAATCTGAACAGATAAGGATGCCAAGGATGTGAAAAAAATAGATATATATAGGTCTCTTTGTACAGTTTATAATTAAAAGATATATCCTATGTCTTTGCTTTAAAGCCTCATGCAAATGTATCTATGATCATATAAAAGTACCAAAAATCTAAATAAATCTCCATTAGTAGATAGCTCATAGGCCACATACTCTAAAACCCAACACTATAAAAGTGAAAATTAGTTACAAAATTGCAACCTTTCCAAAATCCCCTGAAATTAAAACAAATCTATAAAATCACTGTTGCAGCCAAAGAAAGATAAAAATTCCATCTAGATTGGTAAAAAAGCACAATAAGAATACTACATATTAAAAATCTGAGGCATGGTTAAAAGTTTAACCAGAAATTAAAATTTTATCTGCAAATGTTTTATTATTAAGTAGGAAAAACTAAAAATAAATGGACAAATCATTTCAAGAAAAGAAAAAAATCAAAGAAACCAGGGAAAGACATGTGTTTCAGTAAATAAGTTAATGAATTGTAAAATCCCCCCCAAATCAGTGAAAATTATTTGAGAAAAGTAATAACACAGACAAATTCTAGTCTTATGTAATACTGAGAAAAAGAAGAAAAAAAGTACAATTTGAAAAAAAAATCCATATAAGTCTGAAAAAAATTTTGAGATTATGACATACAAATCTCAGTGAAATTATTATTTCCTAAATATAGGTGGTTAACCAAATCAACCACCACCAGCACCACCACCACCACCAACAACAACAACAAGAAACCTTGGAATATCAATAATTATGGAAGAAACTAGAAGAGTTGGCAAAAATGTTGACCAAAATGGTTCAAAAAAAGCAACTTCTTTCAAACTTTCAAGAAATCCATATTGTTAATTATGCAGAAGCATAGAAATTATGGAGGATTCTGAAAACTGTTTATGAATCCAGCATAATTCTGTTATCAAAACATTAAAAAATAAAAATGACATGACTATTACCACTTTTTAAAAAAAAGATTTTATTTATTTATTTGACAAAGACAGAGATCACAAGTAGGCAGAGAGGTAGGCAGAGAAAGAGAGGGAAGCAGGCTCCCCACTGAGCAGAGAGCCTGGTGTGGGGCTCGATCCCAGGACCCTGAGATCATAACTGGAGTCGAAGGCAAAGGCCTAATGCTCTGAGCCACCCAGGCACCCTATCACTTTTGAATATTAATGTAAATAGCCTAAATAGCAGCAAACTGAATTTATTGTATAGACCAAGCAGAGTTTATTTCAAGAATGCAAAATGTTTGCTCACTGAATATTCGGATTCAATATCCATGTGATTTTTCTTATCGTTAGATAAAGAAAAAAATACATGATCATCTTGATGGATAAAACAAATTTATAAGTTAGCTTATAAAAAACATGTATCATATATTAATGTAAGCATGTCAGTCCAGGCTTGTTTGGTGACTCAAGCTTAGGGAGCTCAGATTCCTTCTCTCCTGTTACTCTGCCATCTCTAAGTGTTTCCTTCTTTTGATCAGGGACAAAAGATGTTTCACTACAACACAAATATCTAGGACCACAGAAGGGAGACCAAAAAAGGGTCTATGTATGTCCCAGTAGAGAGAAATTATGCACTGGCTGCCAATTAAATGGGATTATTGATTGTCTAGGCATCTAAACAGTACAGCCTTTATTCTGGGCTGAAAATCAGGGGTTCTCCAAGAAAGCAAGCAAGGATATTAGGAAAACAGCAATATCTGTGTCAGATCCCATTTCTTTCACACAAAAGAACAATATTTCAAAATTCCCCAAATACACTATAGCTATCTAAAATATAATGAACTTTGATATTTATATATGCATTATGATCTGTGGGGTTTGAGCATCTGTTTGGGGGAGAAAATTTTCATAACATTGCCTTTTTTGCCTTAAGGTAGACAATGATTAATGAGTGTCAGTTTAACCTAAATAACATTTCTATAAAATAAATAACACATTTTTTTCTCTCAGAAAGACATATACTTTTAATGTTCAGATATTTAAAATTTGTGTTACATAGTATTTAATTCTCATTAAATCACTTTACCTTCCAAATGGCTATTTTTTGGTAATTTTATGGCATTAATCATAGTTTTATAGCTTTATCTCTAATATTTTTTGTTATTGATAGCCTTCCATACAGATGCCTAAAATCAGCATTTCATGATGTTCACCATATTTTCAACTCATTAAAAATTATATTGAGCTCTGTAGGAAATACTGAATCCTCTGAAGAAAAGAAAGTCTGCCATATGTTCAAATCAGTGGGGAAAATGAATTTTCCAATCCCCATAAAAATCTGTAAGCTATTTACTATGCAAGATTTTACTAATGTTCCTTACGATTCATGAGCGAGAGGATTATATTTAATGTTATTTATCAATAAAAAGTTCCAATATCATCTTTTATTTGGGATAAAACAAATACAACTGAATACAACTCTTCAGAGCATTTAGTGTGTTAGAAATATTCAGAATTATTCAAATATACAGTCAGGACCATCATGTAGGAATTAATGGTTCATAAAATAGTTTAATTGAGAATATGTAAAATATATTTTTGTAGGATAGCAATAACTATAAATAATATTTAATTTCTTTTAAATTACAACATTAATAACTGACAGCTAGCTTATTACAAAAGAAGAGGAAGAGGAAGGAGAAGAAGGAGATGATGACAACAATGAAGGACTTTCTGGCCAATTTCAGATACTGTTATTTTCTTTCCTCAGTTCATAACTTCATTTTGTTTGGCTTCCTTTGGTTGTAGAAAACTGTTCTGGAAAAAAAACTGGGGGGGACCTTCGTGGCTCAGTCATTGGGGCATCTGCCTTTGGCTTGGGTCATGATCCCAGAGTCCCAGGATCCATTGAGACTAGCCTCAGGCTCCCTGCCGGGAAGCCTGCTTCTTCCCCTCTCATTCCCCCTGCTTGTGTTCCCTCTCTAGCTGTATTTCTTTCTGTCAAATAAGTACATAAAATTAAAAAAAAAAAAAAAAGAAAAGAAAAAGACTGGATTCTTGATTTGCCACTAATTTGTGGTATAACTTTAAATAAGTCTCTGTAACAAACCGTTTAACCTCTGCCCCATCAAGTGACTGCTCTACTAAATCCTTATTTACCAAAATGGGAGTGGGTTGGATACAAAGAAATGTTATTTAGGTTAAACTGACACTCATTAATCATTACACTACTATGTAAATATAGCACACAGTTTTCTGCCTATTGTTCTAGATCTTAGGTTGAATGGCTGTTTGACAGATGATTATTTTATTATTATGCTTCATAATTTTCAAGTTTTCTTTCATATCAAATATTAGATAATGCATTTAAAAATAAAAATATATCTTGGAATAACTAATAAAACATGAATAAGATCTGCAGGTTAGATAATAGTATTATAATAAAGTAAAAAAGAACTCTGACTCAACAAATTTGGGTGATTTTATTTTAATATTATTAAGATCTCTGTAAGCTCTTGAAAAGCATTTTCTATGTAGTTTTATGTTAAAAAGAGAATTAACACCCCTAGTAAAAATGTAATATCAATTCTATTTTTTATTAATTGGCATTATGTTAAATTTACTTTCATATGTAAGCCACATTTATTCTGAATGGTCTCTAATTATATTAAGTATTCATATATGTAACAGAAATGTATTCAAAATGAGCTATTTGACTAAACATAAATTAAATGACATCAAACATTTCCAAGGTTGTTTCTCTCATCATTAGATCATATCTTGACAGTTATAGAAGAAATAATTTTAGAATAATTCCTAATACATTCATATGCTAGTAGTATTCTTGTTCAACTATTTTTACCTGAAAGCTTAAGTCAAGCAATTATACTCGTTTCCTGTTTATATTCCATATTCCAACCTCTCAGTTAAAGTGTGATTATGCTCAGACATGATGTCATACCTATCTATGGCATTATTTGATTGGCAAGGAAGCTGGTTATACATGAAACTGACATTGTATCTCTGCATAATAAAATATTCTTTTGACAGTGTATTTGTCATGGACTCTTTATGTAAAAACCAATTAGAAACTGTAATTTTTATAGAATTTACCCAGTGCTATAATAATCTGCATTTTCTAAGCAAAGAAAAAAATGTAGCACTTCTTTTTAGACATATTACATATACCTTGCTGCACATTTGGAAAAGTTTGTTGATGCCCTACATACAATTCTCTACTTTTTTCTTTTTTTTAAACTCTGGATAGGGCACAATATAAATGCTCTATGACAGAGGTCAGCAAACTATGTCTCAGAGGCCAAATTCAACCATTGACCATTTTTCTGCAGGCTATGAGTTGAGAATGGTTTTTATATTTTCAGTGGTTGAACAATTGGAAAGAAGAACTTTATTTCATGATGTGCCAATTCTATGAAAATAAAATCTGAACATCCATGAATAAAGTTTTATTGGAAAACAACCACATTCATTATTACTGTTTTAGCTATGGCTCCTTTTTTGTTACAAGGACAGAATCAAATAGTTGCAGCCAAGATCATACGACCTATCAGGTCTACAATATTTACTATGTGGCCCTTCACCAGAATTGCAAATTTTATTGCAAATTTCATTTGCAAACGAAAAAGTTTGCAAATCCCTTCTCTATGGTTGGTTGATATGGAATTTTCATAGATACTGAAATAATTAACAGTATTATTTCCAGATTCAATGAATTACTGTCATATTTGTAAGCTAGCCCACTAATCAAGTATTTGTGTGTATATATGTATGTGACTAGATATGGTAATCTGAATAAAATGATGGAAATATATTTAAAAAGAGAGTCTGGAACTGGAAGCCTTGATTCACTTTGTCTTCTGTGTCTGAACCTTAGTTCAATACAGCTTAATATAAACAATAAATTATAAATAAGTTCTAAATAATTAGTTATTATTTCTCTTATTGCTTCAGAAGTAGATTGTTCCTACTCAAAGAATGTAAATACATATAGAAGGTGGATACAAAAGAAGAAGCAAATTAAGAAGTGAGATTTGGCATAGTTGGTGAATGTAGCAAAATGTTCATTCTGCTTTAACTTAAGAGTTTATTGAGGAAAATAAAAGTGAAATGTACCTCGTAAAGCAAATTTCCTGTACATTTTAAATGCAGATTTCTAGTGACAATGGTTATACTCTATGTACCTCAATGATAATAGCAATAATAACATTTTATATTTATCTGAGATTTACAATTTAGGAAGATCTTCTTAGTGGTGACTACTGGAGTAGATAAGTTTTAAAGAATGCTGCAGAATGCATTGATATAGATAAACCAGGTATTATCTGTGGGTCAGACTTGATTTTTGTTTGTTTCTTTCTTTCTTCATTGTGATCTATATCTATTTCTCACCTATCTGCCTTTTTAAAATATTTAAAAAATTTTAATTCCAGTATAGTAGACATACATTGTTATATTAGTTTCAGGGGTAAAATACAGTGATTCCACAATTCCATACATTACCCAGTGCTTATCATGACAAGCACACTCCTTAATTCCACATATTTGATTTTTGGTTCTTTTTTTTTTTTAAGATTTTTATTTATTTGACAGAGAGAAACACAGCCAGAGAGGGAACACAAGCAGGGAGAATGAGAGAAGGAGAAGCAGGCTTCCTGCCGAGCAAGGAGCCCGAAGTGGGGCTTGATCCCGGGTCTCTGGGATCATGACCTGAGCTGAAGGCAGTCGCCCAACCAACTAGGCCACCCAGGCGCCCCTGATTTTTGGTTCTTAAAAATAAGAGTTCTTGAAAGATTAATGAGGAGAGCAAAATTCAGCAATAAGCATATACATTTCCTTCATTCTTCCCTTCAATAAATTACAGCAGTATAATGATGATATTATTTTAAAATTTATAAGTTGTTTCCATGTATACTATTTATAGTTATAAAATGTCTTTCAGATATCTCATTTATTGGCTAAAAGTCTACGAGCTCATCACCAAGCCTATTTCCTTTACCATTTAGCTTTAGGATCTCTTTGAAGGCCATAACTAGAATGATCACACAATTTTCCTCCAATTGGAATACTTTGAATAGTAAAATGAGGAACCACTAATAATTGCATCAGAAGAACAGATATAAATTGAAACAGACCAAGGCAATCCAAAACTGTCCATCATTAACCAGGATGTCAACCTAGTTTCACATCTATTTTGATGACAATTCTAAAAGTTAATAGAACTTACTTCAGAGAATGACAGTGCCTTTCCTTTTTTATGAAAATCTTTCTGTAAGACAGTAAGTGCATTTTTTGTTCACACAAAATTTGTCTTGTGGTAAAACAACTTAAATAATGGTAATAAGATTTAGGTAAATATTAGGTAAGAAAACCTACTACCATAAACTGATTAATGAACATGAACTGCTTTCTTTCACAATGACATGATTAAATATAGTTAACTGCTTTCTACCCTTATTTTTCAAAGAAATAATCCTAACTACTCTGAATTCTAAAAAATATCAGAATAGATAATTAATCATTGAAAGATATGTATTTCTTAAATTTACATTCTTAAATTCTTTTTTTTTTAAGATTTTATTTATTTATTTATCTGACACAGAGAGAGATCACAAGAAGGCAGAGAGGCAGGCAGAGAGAGAAGAGGCAGTAGGCTCCCCGCTGAGCAGAGAGCCCCATGGGAGCCTCAATTCCAGGACCCTGAGTTCATGACCTGAGCCGAAGGCAGAGGCTTAACCCACTGAGCCACCCAGGCTCCCTACATTCTTAAATTCTCAAAAAAAAATTTTAGGAACCTTAAAAATAATTAATTAAAGTATTTGAAATGTACTTAAGACAAAAAAAATAAAATTAAGGGTAACAATAAATAGTTACATTTTTTTTTGATGTAATAAACATATGTGCTCTCTATAACCAAGCCCATGTAGTTATAAATACAATAGTCTCTACCTTCTGATAGGGATGCAATGGAGCATCTATGCCAGCCCCTTGCTTTGTAGCTGATCATTGTACCTATTACAGTATAGAATACTGTATCAGGCCTCTTTTCGTTGTGAGCAATATAAATCCAACTTAAACAGGCTTAAACAAAAATAAGGTCATTTATTAGCAGATATAAAGGAAAATCAAGAGTAGCACCAGATTAAAAGCAGGTAAAATTCAAGAATCAAAAATTCTTGCAGGAGTTCTCCTCTTGTGCACAATATGGCTGCCAACAGCTCCAGGCTTACATTTTGCATCTCAGTGACTCAATGGAAAGAGTCAGACCACAGTCTGGGCCTTAGGAGGCTCCCTGGCTCTGACAGGGACATGTGTCCATCCCTAAACCTTTCTTGGGGGAGGGGGATGTGGAATAGAAGGATTGGCTAAATCTGGGCCACAAGCTCATCATGGGGTGTGTAGGAAGTTGCCAGGCCTAAAATGTATGGAATGGGAAAGAAGTGCTTTTCCTAATGCACCCTCATGTTCGTGCCAAAATAGTATCATTAGGAAAAGAAAGGAAAATCGGGCCATATATAATATCAGGCTGATATTAGATGCCCACCACAGTATGCCCTTGTTTACAGACACATGCACTTTCTAATACACTGTGCAGGAATTATCCTGTAGAAGAATTACACAAAATGGTTTTACGTAATGGTTAGAACATGACGAAATTATGTGAATTTATAAAGACATACATTAAAGTGTGCAAAATTGCTATGATATACCATATAGAATGCAAAGAATCATACCTGCTCTTAAAAAAATGTTATATCTCAGGGTACCTGAGTGGCTCAGTCATTTAAAGGTCTGAATCTTGATTTGTGCTCAGGTCATGATCTTGGGGAGTACAATCAATCCCCCAGGGTTCTGGTTCCAGACTGCATGTAGAGTCTGCCTGGGATTCTTTCTCTCCCCCTTTTCCCCACTTCCCCTCTCTTTCTCTGTCTAGAAAAGGGGGGAGAGGGACGCCTGGGTGGCTCAGTTGGTTGGGCAACTGCCTTCGGCTCAGGTCATGATCCCGGAGACCCGGGATCGAGTCCCACATCGGGCTCCCTGCTCGGCGGGAAGCCTGCTTCTCCCTCTCTCACTCCCCCTGCTTGTGTTCCCTCTCTCGCTGTGTTTCTCGCTGTCAAATAAATAAAATCTTTAAAAAAAAAAAAAAAAAGAAAAGGGGGGAGAAGGACATCTGGGTGGCTCATTCGGTTAAATGCCTGCCTTTGGCTTGGGTCATGATTCCAAGGTCGTGGGATCCAGCCCCACATTAGGATCCCTGCTCAGTGGGGAGTCTGCTTCTCCCTCTCCTCCCTGCTCCCACCCTCTCTCTCCCTATCTCTGTCTCCCAAATAAGTAAATAAATAAATAATCTTTTTAAAAAAAGTCACATCTGTTAGAAGAGGAAGAGATAGGATCAGCTAGGTTGTGGCTTCAGTATTATTAATATAACTAATACTGCTAAAAATGCCAAGCAAAAGTCTTAGCCATAGCCCAATTTTATCAAACAATATATATGTAGATTAGACTAATTTGATTAAACTGAAAAACTACCACAAATTTTCCAGAGAAAATTATCCTAATATTTATTTTTTTCAGTTAGATGGAAACATAGTTCCTTTTAAAATCTAATTTTATAAATAATGAATGTTTATTTTTTATTTTTTAGGACTTCTTAAGAATAAGTTTGAACATGAGTATACTTGTTTAAACTTTCCTTTGCATAAAACATGTATTTAATAAAATTAAATTTATAACATACATTTAAGCATTCTAAAAGCAGATAATTTTTTAATTGTGAAAAAATATTTTGTAATTCCTAGTAATTATATTTTTATGTCAGTGAACGTTTACCTGAATATTTATAAATGAAACCAAATAACTTGGCTAAATAAGCCTTATATTCATGGAGACAAATTTTCCAAGTATTTACCAATTTGTTCTATTTGTTCAACGCGGTTTAAAAGTTTAACATAAATTACTCTGTTAACTATTCTTTGGAGTATTTTACAGACAAGAGAGGAAAACAATAATTTTACCAAATTCCCTTAATTTTCTTAGTTATAAAAAGATACTAAGCCTCCATATAAAGTGGTCATATGGTCTTAACAGTTGTTTTAGCCACAGTAACGACATAACAACTATTTGTATCTTTCCATTGCTAACACTTCATAAGCACTCCACCGAAGCATTTTCCAGGGCTATAAACAGAAATCACTCTAGAAGCAGATGGTTAAACATCCATCAAAATCAGAAAACAAAATTTATTAGAAGCCACCAAAGTAATTGATCCAGAAACTCAAGACATAATGATTTCTTCCTGACACCTTCAAGTCTAGTAACACTCTGACAAATCTACTGTAATAAATTCTTATAAATTCTAGTTTTATATAATTTTCATTTTAGGATTATTGCCATGTCATGCTTCAATTTCTGACATAATATTATACAGATATCTTTTAGTATTTTTTAAGCTGAATGTTTATAGGATGCTTTCATTTTTTAAGACTTAGTTTTACCAACTGAAGACTATTTCACAATTTATCATATTTAGTCTGAGAGTAGTAAAGACAAGGTTTCAAAAGCACAATTCAGATGCCTCTTTTACCTCAGAGTATATAAATTGACATTTATAGCATTGACTATTAAGAAGATTTTTCTGAAAATATAAATAAGCAGAGTAGAACTTACAAAATGCCCCAAGTCAAATAGGAAGATAAATCTTCCTAATTATGTTTTATGTACAGTTTTGCTCTTTCCTACCCTGTAGATTAAGAAGTCTTATATTTCTTAAATGTATTATTTATGCTAGGAAAGAAAAAAAATAACTAAAGGCTGAATCATTCTTAATTAAAGCATCCCTCTTCTGGCAGCCAATTATTAAAATAATGAAGAATATACTCAGAAAAAATATTTATACCTTGCAGATTTATAACTATAATAAAAGACATCTAAAGAACACATTATCCTTATTTAAAGTGAACTGTATGTCTGTAGAGAATGTGCTAGGAGCTCTTTTTCCAAATGCCAACTTATACTGATTATCTAATTGTTTAGCTTTTTTTTTTTTCTGAGTAAGTACCATTTTTTTACATGAGTTGACTACAATTAAAAGAGTGAAGAGAGGTGTCTACACATAAAGTAAATCTTCCCTAGCATATAAAACCATGATTTAAAAAATTTAATAAACCATTATATTCCAATTTTAAAAACTGTTTTTTAAAACACATTAATTGTAAATTTTCCTAAATCCCTTTATTTTAGCAGGAATCTTTCTGGATTGCCACTCCATTTCAATTTATTATAATCGACTATGACTTCCAGACAGACACAAGATCACTTTAAAATAAAACTTTAGGAAGACTCAGGATGGAAAACATTATTTTTTCACATTCATTAGAACAGTTACTGGGGTTTCAGAACAGCTTAAGACAAAGATCACATAAATATTCATGCATCTGTCTGTATCCACCTTTTACCTTCCCTCATGTCACAACCACATAACTGCCCATCACTCTTCTTAGGTATGGAAGGTGTTCTCTTCCTTAGTCCTGGTCCTATTTCCTCCCACTTTTTCAGGGCCATCCTTCTCTTAAAACTTGCCTCTGTGCATTTACTTACCCATATACTCATGACAAGCAAACTGCTTTCTAAAACTCAGATCTTTCTTCTGAGTTGCAGGTAAACATACTAACTCCTGGTCTTCTCCACATGTATGTTCTGCAGATACCTCAATGTCAAAGCTTGATATGTCAGCAGAACATATGTTGGATAATCTATGACTGTCCATGTAGTGATTATAAAATTAACAACTAACATTTAGTTTACTTATGTGACTGTGTTATGTGCTTTATGCTTCTTGTTTAATTTTCACATCAGCCTTTCAGGTAAATATACTCATTTTGTAAATGAAATAAGATCATGGAAAATTTTCTTTTTCTTTTTTTTTTTTAAGATTTTATTTTATTTATTTGACAGAAAGAAACACAGCTAGAGAGGGAACACAAGCAGAGGGACTGAGAGAGGGAGAAGCAGGCTTCCCGCCAAGTGGGAAGCCCGATGTGGGGCTCGATCCTGGGTCTCCAGGATCATGACCTGAGCTGAAGGCAGTCGCTTAACCAACTGAGCCACCCAGGCACCCTGAGAATTTTCTTTTTAAAGATATTATTTATTTGTCAGGCAGTGAGAGTCTACACAAGCAGGAGGAATGGCAGGCAGTGGGAAAAGCAGGCTCCCTACTGAGCAGGGGCTCATGACCTGAGCAGAAGGCAGACGCTTAGCCAACTGAGTCACCCAGGGATCCTGAGAATCTGGAGAATTTAAGCAATATACCCAGTGCCAATCAACTCTAAGTGGAGGACCTGAGGTTTGAAGATAGGTTTTCCTGAAACAAAATGTGTGCTCAGAAGCAGCCTCTATGTTGCCTCCCCATTGTCTCACAGAGCCATATATGTTCATGGTAACTAAAACACAGCCACTCATCTCAACTTGAAGCCACAATGGGGCACTGAGAGGCAAATGACCATAGTTAAGTGTTGAAACTTTCAGTTGCTTGATTTCTTATAGTAACAGATACCACAATTGAGTAAACTGGTGAAATCATTGCTTTTTTAACTATTCAGATGATTGCCTCCACCATTCCAGTTCAATAGATATCTGCTTGATTCTTTTCATTTAATCCATATATTCCAAATGTAGCAATAAGATAAATATTGAATATCGTATTTGGGGTATTAATAATAATTATATTACTTACTAACTTATTTTTAAACATCCATTCTTTTCATAAATTTGTCTTACATTAAACTGAAATAAAGTTTAAATTGCCACTCACATTATTTAGTGTCTATATTGGATATTGCAAGGCAATTTTATGTGGGTAATATGAAGATGTTTTGATAAAATTACTTTTCATTCATAACAGTCCATGTGCAGTACACACTATAAAAAGCATAATAATTAAAAAAACAACAGTTATGAGGGCTTACTATGTACCATGCATTGCATTAAATGCTTTCTATATACCTTCAAAAAAATAAATGCTTTATATATACCTTCATGATATAGTAAAAGAGTTAACATATATAAAATACTAAGGACAGTGCCTGGCATACAGTAAAGGCTATAGGGATGTTTATAACATTATGACTGTTGTTACTATTATTTTATGTGGGAACATATGAATCTTAACAATATGTGAGATGGTTACTGCTATTGTCCACATTATATAGATGAGTTAAGGCGACTATCACAAGTCACATGACTAGGGTGCACCATTAAGGAGGACTGGGTTTGGGACTACTATCCCAAACACAACACTGAGCTGCTACCCAAGTTGAGTTTTCCTATGTAAACCGAAGTGACCATTAAACATGTGATTATCATTTAAGCTCACCAATGTAAATTTTTAAAAAGGATCCATATTTCACCTGTCTTATTGGCAATGATTAAAGATAATGTGAGCCTCAGTGACAAGAAGCCTGTGCACAGAGAGTCTTTAATTCCCTGCCCATGGAAGTATAAGAATAGTTAATCTTTCTGTAGGGCAATTTGTGAGAGATATAAAAGATCCAACATGGATACAGCCATCGATCCAGTAATTCCGTGTCTAGGAATCTGCCCTAAAAGACATGATCCAGGAAATGCACAGAGGTAATTAATGCATAGTAAAAATTGAGAACTAAGCTAAATATCCATTAATGGGGGATAGGTTACATAAATTATCACAATGCCACACGATAGAGTGTGATAAAAATCATACTGTTAAACAATACTTACTGACATGGGAAATGTTCACAAACTATTGTTAAATAAAAATAAATGCTACAGAAATATTATATGAAACGTTATCTTTTCTGTGAAGAAAACAATAAATACCTCTAAATAGATACACGCCTAAATACATATACAATCATACAAAGGCCCTTACCTAATCCACAAAAGGAATGTACCAAAATATTAAATTGGTTATCTGTGTGGGGGATTATCAAGTAATTTTAGTTTACTGACTATAGTTTTTTGAATCGCTTACCTTTCCTTAGATCAAATGAATATTACTTCTATTATTATACAGAAAAAAGTGTTATTTTAAAAATCTAATGTAACAAAAGGAGAAACATTGAGTGGGCTTTTTCCTATTATATTAAAGTGGGTCTGTGTAGAAGAGGCTGGTGACATCTCTAAGGAAAGGGACAGATGACATAGACACATAAATATGTACTCAGCATTGGCTTATGGCACCAGGCAAAAATCATATTGTATTTGACTCAAAGTTGTCGTGTCAAGACACACCCTGACAGCCCAAAGATGCTTCCCTTAAGAAGCACAGTGTACTTTCACAGGGAGACTGCAACTCATCCTTGCCTTTTCCTTACAAATGCAACATATAGAGTGGAAGACTGACAGCTTGTTAAAAGATAATTAGGAAGGGAAGGGAAAAAGCAAGCCTTGCGCAACCAAGTGGGTACATTTTTCTCCCTCAATTATGCTGAAGACTAAACCTCTCATAAATGCAAGTGGGAAAAAAGTACATTTATATACCGAATGTATCATGTTAATACACGTTAAGAGTCAAAATCTTGAATTCGGAAAAATAATGTATGTGTAAAATAAATAACTTTTCAGTGGCATTCAAAATATGTGCATATTTCTTACAGGGGGAAAACGGCATTCCAGCTCATTAAATTATGTCAAGAATCATCGCTAAAACTCAACACAGACTGTCACCAAGCATCACACAAATAATATGGCATGGGCTGGCAGCTGAATACTACAGACTATGCAAATAATGACAAGGAAAGCCTTTATTCCCAAACCACTTAGTGCAGATTCCAGCCAGCCCTGTACACGCCAGAGGTACTAACATTATGCACAGGGAAATTAGGTTTACACCCACATCAAAAAACGTCTTTGTTAGGATAGAGGTGTAGGAGGAAATGCTCCTAGCTGCACAGATGTGACCAATGTTACCAGAGAGAGATTTCTGATCCCTGTTCCCACCACCCCCTCCAAGGGAGCGGAGATCTGATGGAAAATATCCATGTATTACAGAATTTCCAAAAGACTGCTGAAATCAAGCAGATGAGGCATAGATTAGAGTCCTTCTATCAGATCACATTATTGACTTTCAAATCAGGTCAAATGAAGCCCAGACTGGATGAAAGCAATCCAATCAAATTTCCATTTAAGTCCAGGTAAAGGGGGTTTAAGGATCAAAATTATTCAGAAAGTGGCCTCTGTCTCATTTTCACTTCACCATCAAAGTTTGTCAAAAATAAGTTATCCAGAGAACTCTCAGACAGAGCAACTAAAGGCTTTGGCTAAACTCTTCTTTTTATTATATATTCACTTATACGAATAATGATTACTGAATAACAACTCTGGACAACAAATATGAATTTGTCATGGCCATTCCTTTCAGGAAGCTAACAGTCTAGGAGGAAAAACAACAATACAAAACAAATGGCTAAGATACAGTGCCTCAGGGCACCTGAGTGACTCAGTTGGTTATCTACCTTCTACTCTGGTCAAAATCTCAGGGTCAGGCTCCCAGCTCAGTGGGGAGTCTGCCTCTCCCTGTCCTCCTCCTCCCTGGCATGCACGCGCGCGCTCTCTCTCTCTCAAATAAATAAATAAAATCTTTAAAATAAAATAAAATACAGTGTAACAAGCTGCCCATCTAAAAGGCACTGCAAAGGAGCAAGCTACAATCAAATAGCAGGGGGATGATGGAGCAAGGTAAAAGACTGCCTTGCAAGGGACTTTCTAGCTAAATCGAAATTGGTAACAGGAAAACTCAGTGAGATTTGACTGGGGGCATTCTCCTTCCTAGTTTGAATCACATCCCCCTCCCACCTTAGCCTTGCCAGCAAACCCCATCCTTGAGGGTGACACCCTGTGTTTCGGTGAGGGACCAGTCAACTTTTCCAAGGCCAGAGAAGGCTGCCTCTCCCACTTTCTCTGTACAGTCCAACATCGAGCATTAGGAGATGCTGCAGGGAAGATTTCCATTGATTTCTCACTGCCTGTGTAAACAACACTTCAGATAAAAGTTCAATTTTTGTCCTTTTTTAATAAGGTAGTTTTCTTCCATATGCTCATTCACAATTCATTTTAATTGGATTCAATTTGGAATTATCAAAACTAAAATATGAATGTGCATGTTCTTACAAGGACTAATTGCTTGTAAGATGGGGGTACAATGTTTTCTTCCTGGGATAGTCATTTTAATTCTCCTTGCACAGAGACCCACACATTTCTGTAATATTAACTGGACACTTAAAATGAGGTTTTGTTTTGTTTTAGAGATTTTATTCATTTATTTGGCAGAGAGAAACACAGCTAGAGAAGGAACACAGGCAAGGGAAGTGAGAGAGGGAGAAGCAGGTTTCCCTCAGAGCAGGGAGCCCGATGGGGGACTCCATCAAGGGACTCCAGGATCATGACCTGAGCTGAAGGCAGACGCCCAATGACTGAGCCACCTAGCCCCCCTTAAAATGAGGTTTGAAAATAAGAAATGATAAAATGTTTCAGTTCCTTATTTCATGTTTTGCTTTTTCTAATATTGGCTGGCATATTTATATACGTCTGTCAAATAGTTGCTTATTATCTGCGTTTCCTGTCACTTCTCTTGGAAAATATAAGCAAACGCACTTATTACTAATAATGTTAGAAAGAAATTGATTTTCCTCTGTTTTACTACTTAGTGAATAATTCTTTAGCAGCTGCAAAACATTAAATGTTAAGTAGAAATACAACATTGATTTCTGAAGTGGTTCTGGAATAACAAAATGTCACAGCTTCACACTTGGAAAGCTTTGTTGGGCTCTTTAAATGCTGTTCTCACTTTTATAGGCAATAATAGTACGAGATGTGAAAAAAAAATCAGATGGCAGGGAAAGAAATTTGCCTGTAAAACACAAAAACACAAAGCACACCCTCCAACCTCAAAAGTTGAATTCCTTCAAAAGCTTAAATAATTGGTTCATTTTCAATTTCTTAGTGTTCCCTTACAAAACAGGAGACACAAAATATTCCCCATCTTAAGGAGGAGCAGATACTCTAAGTACCTAAGGAAGGAAAAAAAGCTCAAATATAATGGACTGGGAATGGCCTTTCACTGAAGGTAACTTTTAGCCTTAGGTGTCCTCCTGAGTTGCCTTGTTTTTCTGGTCAGAGTAGAACCTAAAGAAATGTCTTGTTCTGAAATCCAAAGAAAGAATGCATCACTCAGCAAGGATCACGTGCCGTTACAAGAAGTAGAGAAATGTATTAAGTCCCTTTAAAAGAGTAATAAGGAAGTGCTTCCAGAAGAAAAATGTTTAGGTATTGTATGTCTTTTATTACCATCAGGGCTACCAATATGCCAAGCCATCAGTCCAAAAAGAGAATTAAGAGTAAAAAATTGTGCTTTTAATCAAATTAATATATGAAAATTTAGTTTTACCACTAACTCCCATGGAGTTATGATGGATAATGAATGTGTATTCATGACAAAGTGTCAATTAGAAGGTGACGATGACATCTAATGAATTGGGAAATGGTCAAAATGGGAGAGGCAAAGTCTAAATAATGCATTGAGTGCATAGTCAGCTTCTGAATAATCCAAAGATCACTGCAGAACGACAGTTAGTTCTGGTTCCATCTTGTTTTCTCTTGAAAAAAAACTGAAGAAAAATTGTTTGAGAGCCAAGTTCACACAAGTCGATAGAGATTTTTAAAAATCTATCAATTTAATCTATCTACCTACCCGTTTACCTTCCCACTTACCTACCTACCTACCTTCCTACCTACTTACCTAATCTCTATCCATCCATTTAAACAAGCCCTCAAAAGCCTTTGGATTTTGTTTATTTGAACATCTAGCATAATAATACATGTTGATGTGCTTAATGTAGTGCATGAAGTGAAAGTCATATCCAGTCAACCTTTTAAGCCAATTGTTTTGTTTAAGGCTTCAGACCATGGGGAGGCGGGGTCCAATAGGATGATCTGAGCCGTCATTCTAAAACATTTAGAGATGGCTGATTCTAATTAAGCATATCAACTCTGATGCTTGACTTCAGTGAGACAAAGGGTGCCATCAATTTTCTAAGACTCTGCTAAGCAGGGTTTAAAATTAATTCATAATTTCTTTTATGTTTGTCATGTGTTGTGAAAATGAACTGCCATTCAATTTTTCATAAGCCATGCATAAGCAGAAGATTTAATTTTAGTCAGTGTTCTGGAAGTCCTGAGTAGTTTGGAGAGCAAATTATGATTCCATACTGTGATCTTAGTATAATTGGAACAGCAAGCAAAACTTTCTGGCATGCATATAGTGACATTCGCTCTCAGAGTCTATACACATTTAAACAATTAGAGAACTTCCACTGTTTTCTCCCCATAATTAAACCCTGAAAGCTCCTCCAAAGCCCCTTTATCAAACTATACCAAGTGTAACATTTATAACTTCAAGAATTTTCTATAATTATAGAAAATGTGATGATAACTGTGAAGTCTCAGAAGCAGGGGAAGTAAACAGGGACCACTGAAGCCATAGAGTCAGTATTCACATCATATAGGGTAAGTTGGTACCATTATGAAGGTATAATAATAAGCAGTCGGCCTGCTTCAAGAACACCTGGTTGGTAAAGACTCATAGAAATTCAATAATCTTAAACTGTTTATGAGAATTATGTGACTATAAGGTGTAATCTGGGGAGAAATTGTGAGGCTACTTTATGAAATCAGGAAATAACAGGGTATTTTGGAAGTTCTCAAGGAATTTCGGATCAGATATTCTGTCTCCCTAGGCAAGTGTTCTCAGATGGGTCAGTTTTCTTCATTCTTGTTGTTGGGAGTTGGGGTGAATGCTTCATTTAAACATTTAATTTGTTTGGATAGGCTTTTCAAAATAGAGCATATCAAATCTACAGTTTTAAATAACTGCTAACAGTTTTAGGACAAAACTCAGGAAAGATAAACTCATGTTGATGGAGTTAATGGGTTCCATTATTTCCTGCAATGAGAACTAGGTATAATACATATAGTAGACCAGAATTTACAAGATAAAACTATTGGAATGTGAAACTTTTAAAAATGAGTTTTAATTTATTCATTGCTTTGGGTTTTTTTGTGTGTGTGTTTCTAGACCAGTGCTTGAAACATAAGTTTCAATATATTTTAGTTAATTTCACACAACATGCTTTATGTTTAAGACCAAATAATCATTTTTGAATTGAAGATGCACTGAACCACTTTTAAAGCCCTAAGATAAATATCATCCAACTTCTTTTAGATGATAAAAATGGACTTGATCGGATGCTTTAGATACTAGCAAGGCAAAAAGCAAGAATAAAAACAACCCACTAATATTGCAAAGGTGACCAAAGTCATGTGTCATGATTATTTGGGGAAAAATACAAAGCATGAATTGAATTCTCATTAAAAGAAATTTTCATTTTTTTTCATTTTTAATATCGTTACATTTAGACAAGAAAAGTGGATATGAAAGCAAAATGTTAAAAACATTTTCCTGCCAGCTGGAAACCCTTATGTCTGTTTTGACAATCCTATCACACATATACAGACTGTCACAAAGGGAAAATCTTTCAGTTTCCTCTCAGGAAGATCATTATAAGCCTTTCCTATTGATTGCTTCCTGTGGTATGTATAATCCTCCTCGTGGTTTTGTGCTATCCAGGGAACCTGTTGTGTGTAAACAACCACAGGTGATTAGCGATCAATGAATGATTTTAACCTATGAGAGAAATGCAATAGGACATGGACCTTCATGTTAAGGGCTGTTTAGTTTTCATTCCCTACAGATTTAACTTGATTCTTTTCAGCGGAAGGGAGAGGAATATGGAAAATCAATGTTGCTGGTTGAGGCCAGCACAGTTGAGCTCTGCTCACAAGAACTGTTAGATAAACATTTCTAGCTGAAATTTTAAGCTATATTGTGGACAGTATTTGGCATTTTGGGGGTTGCGTTAACAAAATATTCTGCTAACAATTCATGTATACAAGCCCATTTTAAAACCCACACAATGCTTCTCTAGCTTAAAGAACAGTGAGGTAAGGCACAGAGAAGATCCAAGGTCAAAGTTATTTAATTGTCAAGCTTAAATAGATGGTAGTTATATGAAGAACCAATGACAATGCTGCAATTTCATAGTTTTTGTGGACATATCTTAGAATCTAAAACTGTTGTAACGGAAAGGAATCTTATAGATCACCTACTATTTCCAATATTCCAGGAGTTTCCAATATGATTGACCACTGGACTTACCTGGAGAGCTTTTCAAATATATATATTTCTAGGGTTTTCTTCCAGATATATTCAATCAGAGCCTGTGGAGGCCTAGTAACCTGAATTTTTAAAAAGCTCCTCAGATAAAGATATTAAGATGAAAAAGCAACACATAAAACAGTATGAACAATAAACCTATCTTAGCAAAAATAAAATATTAAAAGTGCATATTGTATAAATGTTTCCATGTGCTACACAGATACATAAATATGGTGCATATTTAGGGATGCATACAAAAATTATTTACACTAATCCTTTCTTAGAGTAAGATTTATGGTCTATTGAGGAAAGAGATTTATCCTATGTATCTTACAAACTTTTGGTTTGGTTTGCATTTCCCTTGTGTTCCATATTACTGAAAAAAGGAAATTTAACTCTTAAAATTTGTGGGGTATAGATCACCACCACTAAACTCTGATTTTGCACCAGTTATGACATCTGTCATAAATCACTGATGCTGTGAGCTTCTGAGGGACACTTCCTCTTAGCATTTGCCTTTCTAGGAAGTGGATTCATCAGATGGGATGCAGAATAAAAAAGGAGAGGTAGGAGATTTGCCCAATCCAGTAAGTATTTCTTCTAGCCCTATCAAGCTACAGCATTGGAGGAATGAAGCTCATGATTAATTACTCATTTGATTCTATTTCTTATAAGCTGGAACAGTGTGCTGATAACTTCCTTCATTGTGCTTCCTTGACATTTTATGTATAATAGTAGTTTCAGGCAACATGTCTAAGTTATCCCGCAGTAGCAAAGAACTCTAAAGTCTTAGTGGCTTAACAAAATAAATAAGTATTTTTTTGGTCATTATACATGTCCAATACAGATCACCAAAAGACCTGCTCATTCTAGTAACTTGGCCACCGTGGCTGAGGTCCTAATGTGCTTCAGTGCTCAGCCCCACATGGGAGAGCAGGGACTGTGGTGAGTCACTCTGGCTCCTACATTTTCTACTATGGGGAGATAAGTTTGCTTACATTTAATCAGTTAAAACTATTCAAGTGGCCACATCTAAACTCATAGGCCTGGGGAGAGTAATTCTACTCAACTTAGAAATAGAACCAGAATTCTTACAAACCGTACCTGTGACTACTTGATTATATTCAGAATTGTATGCTTTATTTTTTTTTCTGTGTCCCATGCTAGAGAAAACAAGCATCTTCTTTTAACCACCATTGTATCCCAGTGCTTGACAATTAATAGGCACTGAATAAATATTTGATAACTTAATGACTGATTTATGTTTGTTTTCAGTGTTTTATATTTACCTAAGATTAACCCTAGAACGTTATTTTTAACATCAGAGCAACTGTATTATTGGATCACATCTACAAAAATTATATTTCAAATTTTGAAATGTTAACAGAGCAGTTAGTAATGACTTTGTAAAATGTAAGCACTGACATATATCTTTTTAATTGACCAGAGAAAAGGCTTCGCATTATTTGATGAAAGACATTTGCTCCAACTACCCTATCTTGGGCTAACCACACTTTGTTACAGAGATATAAATAAATGTTACAGAGATATAAATATTTTACAGAGATATAAATAAATACTTACGGATGATATAAAATCACTTATCAAGGGTATAGAAGCAATTAGTGGTTCATCTCTAGAAATTGCTTATTAAGTGGTATGGCATAGATAAGAAAAGTCACAAATTATACGCTTTCTCCCATATACTAGCCCTAACTCTTTCTTTGCATTCTAATTAATGAAAAAAAAATCTTTTACAACTTTGGATATTCAATCCTCAGTAGTAATAAAGCACTTGCAATATGAAGATCTAATCAAGGTATGCCTGCTGTTTGTAATATCATTATTGAGAACTTATGGATTCTGATAAGTCATGTCTCCCAATGTAAGCCACTACTAAAGTTCATAAAATCTATTGATTTTGTCCTGTGAGCCAGAATCTTTGTTTCCTTGTTTATATCTCAATATCCCTCATTGGTGGATGAATGATTTCATAAACTCAGTAGTCAGGAATTCAGTTTATAATTAAAAAACAGAAAAAAGGCACCTTAGTAGCTAATGTAGTCACAGTCCATTAACTGAAGATTATGTATTCATAACTAATAGCTTATGCCCTTACTTAGAGTCAATGTATCCTAAATTTGCTCCTATAAATAAAGAAATAATTAGAATAAAGAAAGTTATTAGTTCCATAATCTGAATGCTTATCTTACAAGTTAATTCATAAAACTTGCATTATGTTTCTATGCATTTCCCTGGGTTCATATGAGTTTGATTTTACTTGATTTTAGTGTTACTGTTATTAAGGAAAAAAACTATTTTATTTTTTCTTACATTTTCAACAATGAAATGTAATAATCCAAGACTAATCTAATAAAACTAGAGTCACTTCAAAATCCTGCAATTTGTGAATATGCTAACTGCCTATCATAGGATGGTGAATGCTGAAGCAAGAGTACCAATGTTTGAATGAAAACCTGAGGCAAGAGTCTTTATTTCCAGGCTGCCATGCTATAACCATTTTGGTACAACAAAACAAGCCTTATAAAGAATGACAGAATCAATACACTAATTCATGAAAACTTCCGCTAGTGTTGTTTTAAGATTCTTTCTTCAATCTTATGATACCCTTTCAACTGAGAATTTCAATTAAAATTTTTGAAAATGCTGCAGTAAGCTACAATAACAATGTCCATGGGTTGCCATCTGCCGTTGTAATTCTGGTCATCCACACAGATTCACAATAGTGTCACCATGCTTAGATGTAATTACCCTTATAATGCCAGAATAAATGAGAGAAATAATTTTTATAGTGTTTATTAACCTGAAATCTCTAAACTCATGGTGTAGGGACCTGAAATAATGCAAATTAAACACACTGTCGTAAACATGAAATGCATGGTACTTATCAGGAAGTGTAGGAGGTAGACACCTATATGGCCATGCTTAAGATGAAAAATAGTGCCCTTAAGGAGAAAGCAAATGTAGAGACTGGATTTATAAACTACAAAAGCAGAATAAATGAATGAAACATATAAAAACAACACAAAATCCAGCCACTCACTCCCAGCCTACTTTGTGAGAGCTGTTATATGTAATTCTAGATCTAGTTTTTGCCTTAGGATGTCAGAGAGCCCACCCAGCATTGGAGTAGACACAGAGAAGGAGGATTAAAATGTACTTCCTATCTATTACAAAGCTGAAATATTATGTTTTTTCAAAGAAACATTTCTTCAGAACTTGATTCATTACTACATTTGTACTTCACAACAAACCTATGAAGCTGGTATAATTATCCCCATTCACTGTATTAAACAGATTAAATGTCTTACACAAGGACGTGACTCAAAGTTTATATTCTTTTGATTATAACATATAGCCTGAGGAAGAACAACTTTTTTCTTTAAAAAAATGAGATTTCCAGAATCTTCCTTTCAACAGAGACCTCTGTTTAGAAAATTTACTTGTAAGCAAATGTCCTTGTTTTAAGTATTTAATCATCTTGATAGCTGAAGTTACCAACTTTACTGATATAATGAATACTCTAGGCCTTGAGGAAGACCTGATAAAAGTAAATGAACAGGGATTCACATTTTGGAGAAAAGGGAAACAGAGTCTTAGAGTCTTAGAGTCTCACGGTCTTAGATTAGGTTTTGGTAATTTTTTATTGTGAAAGTCCAAATACTAAATATTGTTGGCTTTGAGTTTTCTTTTCAGCTACACAATGCTGTCATTCTAGGATGAAATCAGCCATAAACAATAATTAAACGAACGGATATTGCTGTGTCCCCAAAACAGTTAGTTAACACTGAAATTTGAATTTCATGTAATTTTTACATATCTTAAAATATTCTTCTTTTGATTTTTTTTAACCATATAAAAATGTAAAAGCATTCTTAGTTTGAAGGCCATACAAAAAAGCAGGCAGCCTCTTAGACTTGACCTATAGGGTGGATTTTGCTGACCCTTACTATAGATGATCCTACTCTTAAAAAGAAAATCTGCAGCAGGAACCACATTGTACATGTCATGTATCTGCTAGTTCAGGTGAAAATAATAATCATTTGAAAAAGATAAGATAAAAAAGAGGAAATCATTCTTTTACAGGATTAATACTAATGTGGGAATCCAAAAATCTTTATGAAGTAAATGACAATTTTGCACAACAGAATCAATGTTTTTGGAAAAGTTTCGGCACCTAGTTCAATGTTTTCCCTGAGGTATTGCTCTATTTTTTTTTAAGATTTTATTTATTTATTTGATAGAGAGAAGGGAACACAGAGGGAACACAAGTAGAGGGAGTGAGAGAGAGAGAAGCAGGCTTCCCGCGGAGCAGGGAGCCCGATGCGGGGCTGGATCCTGGGTATCCAGGATCATGACCTGAGCCAAAGGCAGTTGCTTAACCAACTGAGCCATCCAGGTGCTTCCCTGAGGTATTACTCTTCAAAATATGCTTAAGAAATTTTAACTTGCTCAGAACAGCATTTGCTGAAGGCTTTACACTGTCCATGGGGATTGATCAGCCTTTGGAGTCTAAAAATCTGCATTAGTCAGAACATGCCCACATGGCATAATTCAATATTTTCTTTTAGTTTACAAAGTCTAATAATTTTTGGTGTCCTGGTTACTAAAAAAATAAAAATACATTGCTTTGAAGGCTAACAGCTGGTTTAGAAGATTTAAACACACAATACAAACACCCAAAACAAAATCTCAACCAAACTAATTGGCCTATTCAAAATCTAGTTTCTGGTTGTAACAGAGTTTTGTTTTTTGTTTTTTGGGGGTTTTTTTTGGTCTGAATTAATTTAATGAAAAGTGTGTGTGTGTGTGTGTGTGTGTGTGTGTGTGTGTGTGTGTGTTTGCAAGCATGTGCACACTTACGCATGTTAGTACCATGTAGACTCTATATTCTCATAATAAAGGGAAACTGCCTCTTTGAATTTCAAGGGACTAAAACTTGGCTGACTTTGTGGAAGAGTGGCATTATTGGATTTTTTGTTTCTCCTGGGTTCCAATAAAACTAGCATCTATTGACCTTTAGGGCAGGTACAAAAATCCATATTTTCATGCTGGACTGCATAAAAGAAAAGTTTTAGGTTAGACTTTTACTATTGATTCTTGTCCCAAGATTTTAACTAAGAACTGTATCTCTCATTCACTAATTTGAAGCTAAATCCCATCTCTGATATTTTTTAGTTGTATGACTTTAGGCAAGTCTCTTGACTCTTTTAAGCTTTCGATCGTTTAACTGTAAATTAGCTGATATGGGCAAGATCATGAAAGACTTGTGTGCTAGACAAATAGTTTGGACTTGATGCAAAATGATGAGGAAGTGGGATTAAAAAGGAAAAGACTCCAGAGTTCTTGAAAGGGGGGAATTTAGCCCAGAGTTCAAGAGCAATGGCTAGTCTAAAAAATTAGCTTTGCTTATGAATAAGGTCTAGGATAGACCACATAATCATTAAGCCTCACTTTTTCATCTGTATAGTGGCAATAACAATATTTACCTCACAGGGTTGCTATGAGCAATGAAATTCTAAAAATAAAATTTACTAAGAAAGGGACTGGCAATACGCCTTCAACTAAGCGTTGGTTCTTTTACTGGAAAATATACCACAGGCACACATAATCTCTTATCTCTTCAAAGAGATAGTCCCAAGTTTTTAAATCAACCTCATCAGATAATTAAATAGGACATGTTGGTGGCACAGTTATGACCTTCACCCTTCCTGCAATTTGATCTTTACCTAAAGGTTAATTTTGTGATCAAGACTGATCCATTAAGAAGTTTTCCAGAAAAAAGTACTTTGAAAATACTGATTAAAAGCAAGAAAATCGTAACTTATTTATAGTGTTTTTCCAGGATATAAAAGATAAGGGGAAAATCTTAATTACTGGCAATAAAGATAAAGTGTATCATGTGATCTCTGCTGCAGAAACGGGTCAAACAGCAGAGCAGCCCAATGAGAAGTGAATAGTTGTTCAAAGTAATTCTTATCCTTCATTAAAAAGAAATAACCTTTTGAGTTTTATCACAATATTAATGCAACTTATAGTTAACATGTCATCAATAAAAATATTTGCTTATATTTCAAATGCATATCTTTACTATTCACATAGTTATTAACTTTTTCTTGCAGCCCCTTCATAAAACAACAAAGTAGGATGAGGAATTTAGGTGTTCATTGTTTTATTTCTCTGCCACAGAATGTAAAACATCTCAACTTTTCTTTTATGATTCTGGCAAACTGTTAGATGTTATTTAAAACTGTTCTTTATATATAGTTGCTTTATTTGTGTATATGTTTTTTTTCTCTGAGGACATCATAAGGTCTTGGCAAATGCTCCAATGTCTTTTGCACCTTTCTTAATACTGAGGGCAGTGTTGTGGTTATTTAGCTGTTAAACATTTCTCCTTCAACGCATAAAATATTTGTTCTTTTTCAATTGTTCTTAGCAAAACATCATTACTCGATTACAATATATACTTATAAAAGGACTGTGATCTGCCAAATACCTTAAAAGAAAGAAAATCTATCAAAACCAAACTGAGCCTTTGAGATTTGGTGAAATATCTGAGATTAACATTTATGGAGTGCAGGGAGAGTCTGCTTGATGTTATTCGGAATGCAGAAATAACCTAGTCATTGCCTAATGGGATTCATGTCTACATTAAGGGAAAGTAAATAATATATCACAAGAAAGCTCAGTTGATTTATCTGATAGTCATTATCATCTCATCATATGTTTCTGAAAGAGAAAATAGAAAAGGCCAGAAAGAGCAGTAACTAATTACATCAAATCTGACTCCCCCTAAAGTGCTTGGGGTTCTTCTAAGCACCAGTAGGTCCGAGTCATTTGTAATTTTGTGGCAAGTTAAATAAACTGCATCAGATGCCTGCTATCTTTATTCATCATCCAAGATAGCTATTTTTCTACCCCTTCTTATTACTTCCTTTCCAATGCCCTCCCTGTAGAATCCCCATCTGTAGCCATCAAACCCCTCTAATGCACAGCTCCTTTTAACTTCTGGCCTTAACCAAAATGTGGTTTATTGTGAAGTGTTCTGCTAGCAATGCTCATTTTTGCCTGACTTGCAAGGCACGTCCTTTCTCTCAGCAACGTTGCTTCCAAACCGGCACTTTTCTGTGCCCCTTTCTCATGCCATTTACTGAACTTCTAAAGATATCCCCATCTCATCTGTGGTCCTTTCTAGTCCAAGTTCTATAACTGCCCTGGATGACTCCAATGTCCTTCTGAATGTTTAAATGTGTTCCTTTTCATTTTTTTGACCATTGGTTTCTATGTGTTACATTCAATCATTGAATGACCTCTAAGATACCATTATTTTACTCATACCCAGTACCTCTCCTACTGGTCCCTGGGCTCCCTGAGCTTCCTTGTCACCTGTCCTTCTCAAGATTTTGTTGTTTGGGACTTCTTGTGATTCTCTGAGCATCCTCCCAATACAACGCACCCTCACCCATCACACCAGCCACCTTGATGCTTATGTTAATTTTCCTTGCATTCAGTTGGTTTATACCAAAAGAACCTTAGCAGATACTCCCACACTTTCACAAGCTAAAGTTGTAACACAGCAGCTCCCCAAGGCACTGGCATGAGTCACATTTACCTGACTCATCCTGCATGCACATCAGTCATTCCCTGGTCCTCAGCCAGTTACCCAGACAGACAGCCTTCAAGAGGCTAAACTCATTCATTCTCTTTGGCCTGGAAGAAGTGTGAGGAAACCATCATTCGAATCACAGTGAATGAAGAAAAAACATTTTAGTAATTCCACCCATTTAGCAGTTTAGTTCCCTCCACCCACTGCCCCACATCCCCAAAGAATCTGTTCACATACACAAACTTCAGTCACCAGGGCTGATGTTACATCTCAACGGTTCCCCTGAACAGTAATATTGCTGCTGTTTTGTCTTCCTATTCTTCTCCCAGATTTAAATTGTAGAAAAATCTGATCACACTTTTTAAAGAATCTGCACTGTCCTTTTCTCTCGCAGACTGGCGAGTTGAGGATCGGTTCATTTTCTAACTGGATATAACTCATTGCTTTCCAGTATACTGGAAATAATCAAAACATACCAACATATTTTCCCTATACACACACAGTTTAGCAATAAATAACAGAAAATGATATAGAAAGATATAGCCTAATTTGTTTCTTATCAACTTAAAAAAAAAACAAAATTAAAGACTAATCTATTGTCATAACACAAATCAATGTGAAATAGTACCACTTTTTGCTTGATAAGAGTAGGAACAGAAAAACTCATTAAAATAACTGGAAAACTATAAGCAAGTAATTTGTCTAATATTGACATATACGCACATGCTTACCCAAACACACACTAAAAAACAAAAACAAATCTAAGCAAAACAAAACAAAATCTGCCTTCACATAACCATGTGAAACCAATTCTCCCACTTGCTCAGGTGAAGAACCCTGGAGTTATCCTGACTCCTGATTTGTTGTTGTTGTTGTTGTTGTTGTTTCCTTTTTCTGTCACATCACTCTGCCAAAGTATGAACAGATTATTTTGGCAGAACTTTCAAAGACATTTAGAATCTTAGCACTTCTCATTATTCTCAGTGTTACTATCCTTCTTCAATCTACCACCTTCTCCCACTTGAATTATTATAATAATTTCTTAATGGGCTACCTAACTCTTCCGCAAAGAAGGCAAAGTGATTCGATTAAAATATGTCAGGTCTTGTCACATGTCCTTTAAAAACTCTTTCTTTCTTCTACTCATGCACCATAAAAGGTAAAATTCTTCAGTGACCTAAAAGTCCCAATGATATTTGGCCTCCTATTCTCTGACCCTATTTCTACCTACTCTTTTCCTCATTCACCTCTTTCTAATCCCTCAGGAGTTAGTGATATTCCTCACACACCAGGAATATACTTCTGCCACAGGGCCTTTGCATTTGTTGTTTTCTCTGCCTGGAATGCTCTCTCCTAGGTATCCACAGGACTTGCTTACTCACTTACTTCAAAGTATGTCTTTAAAGACTTCCATATGGAACTCTTCCATGGCCGGTCTATTTTGAACCAGTTCCCCTCCTCTACCTCTGCCACCCTCCACATTCCCTATCCTACTTCCATGCTCTATTTTCTTCCAAAGCGCCTCTCATCTGTAACAGATTTAATCTGCTTTTAAGTTATTATGTTAGCCTCTTGACATTCTTTAAATAAAACATTGGCTCTATGCATTGGGATTATTTTATTTGTTTTGTTTGTTGTTTTATCTTGAGCCTCCAGAATGTTGATTGGGATATAATTGGTTCTCATTTAATTTTTATTGATCAAGTATTTGGATTCATTTATTAATCCATCTATCATAAGAGAAGAGAGACAATAGATGTAAAAATGTCAGTATAAATAAGCAATCATAGAGACTGGAACTACATTCCACAAGTATACCGAAATGAATACTAGGGAATTATAACAATGGATAGGTTCATGGTGCTTTATCATTTATAAAACACTTCTGCAAACACACACTTTCCTTAATAAAAGCATGTGAGTGAGGAGTAGCATTATTTTCATTTTACAGGTAGGAGTCAGCATCACAGAGCTTAGTGACTTACTACAGGCACCCAGATTTTAAGCAGCAGGCCAACTTCAGTGCTTGAACAAGGCTATTTCCAGGACACTACATGTCATTACCTCCTCTACAGGAACTCTCCAGACCTTCAAACCATTTCCTCAATTCATTCGATGATAGCATGTCTAAAAAACACGGTTACTTTCTATTAAAAAGATTGGATATCAGAGGCATCAGGATTGATATGACAATTGAATTAAATCACCATTTTCTTAATTCATAGTTTGGAGTACAAAAAGCATGGCGTAAACTTTATCCTCCTTTCTTAGATTATCTCATTCTATCCTATTTCCTCAGCTGAGGTGGAACAGATATTCACTGACTTGTATTGCATTACCTTAAGTACTTAAATTTTATTTTCAATGAAACCCGGTTTAATGAATATTTATGAGTATGTCCCTGCAGTGTTCATTCAATGTGTAGACTTCCCTTCACAGCAGGCTGCAGTTTTACATTTTGCTTTTTATTGCTAAGATGTTAGCCATACAAATCGATGTCACTTAAGAAATATGAAAATAACAGTTGCTCCTCTAACTGGAACATTTCCACCAGAGTCATTGAGTGCAGCACTGATGGTTCTCAAAAATAATAAATAATAATAATAATTAGAATAATCAGCCCCAACCTGAAGTAATATGCAATTTGCATTTTTGATAGATGACATTGAAGCATTAATCTCTGAGGAGGAGCAGAGTTTCCTAGCAAAAACATTCATCATTTCTAAAAGCATCAAGTGCAGATGCTGGGATAAATAGTCTCTTCTCACTATGAAAGCACCTACTAGTTCTTTTGTTATCAGGTGTCATCAGGGGGAGTTCTAGGGAGGAATTAATTTGAAAGAGCTTATCAGATAGATATACACCTTGATAAAAAGATTTTTTCCTCTCAGAAGAGGAAACTTTAAGTTGTTCTTTTTTTTTCTTGCCTTTTTGTAAATGACAGTGATCATCTATAAAATATTCCATAAAATATTCCATTATATCTGCAGAATCAAAAGTCACATAATTCCCATCCACTCAGCAAAAGGTAACTCCAATTAAAACTCTCAGTGGGTGGTCTGACATCTGATACTGTGTGGGCAAATCTGACAACCTGCCATATACTTTGAATTCCTTTAAGGTGAACATACAACTTAGCTGGTAATTTGCAAGAAATAAAGAATATGCAGAAGTGTAAAATAAATGACACAAACCATATGGCGCTCAGATTGTAAACCCCTGTTGATAAGAAGATAGCTGATCATCTTGCAACTGTTACAAGTTTTTTTTCCATCTGAAGCCATTGTGAATTATGCAAGGAGCATTTTTGTTCCTCTCAAATCAGAGGGAAGTAAGAACTTCATGGAACTTTTGTGCATGAAACATGGACTAAATGGAATGTATCTAATTTGCTAACGTGATATAAAACCTCTGGTTTGGGTATATAGAACTTGACTTTCACAAGAAAATCTAAAAGGTCTTTAATACAGAATTCTATAGGAATAAGATGTATAATAATTGACCTCTTCTTTTAAAGTTGTAGTCCTCTCAAAGACTTCTTAGAACAATTAATATCTACAATACCCAAGGGCAGGGACTATATCACATAGTGCATGACAGATAAAAGGTACTTAACGTTGTTTGAATTCAATTAAGTCTCACAGATAATAAGATTTTTGCCTTAATTTTCAACTTCGTATTTTTTTTTCTTTTGTTGTTCCTTTCTCTTTCCCATCAGTAGAGTGGCATTTAGAGATATACACAATAAATAATATATGTTAACTTTTGAGAGGACTACAATTTTAAAAGAAGGGGTCAATTATTATTATAAATCTTACTCTTATAGAATTCTGTATTTAAAAACTTCTAGATTTTTTTGTGAAAGTCAAGTTCTATATACCCAAACCAGAGGTTTTATATCAAGTTGGCAAATTAGATACATTCCATTTAGTCCATGTTTCATGCACAAAAGTTCCATGAAGTTCTTACTTTCCTCTGATTTGAGAGGAACAAAAATGCTCCTTGCATAATTCAGTGGTTCACAATGGCTTCAGATGGAAGAAAAACCTGTTAACAGTTGCAAGATGATGGATGGTAGAAAATGACAGATGTGTGAATATATAAGATAGGTAAGTTTGTTTAAAGCAGATTATCCTCAGAAGTTAGTGGGAAATAAGTTTGGGATCATTCTTAGGAAACCAACAAAACAGACTCAGGTGATCTTTATTCTCTGAGAGGCTACAAATTGTTTTTTTTTTTTTTATTTTAGGAGCAGAAAAGGAAAATGATGAGATAAAGTAGTTACTAGGGAAACTAGCTTTTTTTCTGAGGCTTCACTGTATACTTAAGGTACAATTAATAAAATTAAAATGTCTTTTCCAGAATGCAGAGATAACTCTTTTGTATATAGAGTACTCATCTTTTATGACAAAGTTCTTTGTTTTTTCATAGATGGCACAAAAACAAATAAAAAAAAAACCCACACCATTTAAAGAATGAAACTATACTTTTAGAAAAAGTCTTTAGACCTGAAGATTTAGAGGTATTTCATTGCACAGTCACTTGAAATTTTTCTTAAATGGAATTAGATTGTAGTAAGATCTTAGAGTTTTTAGTATAGCTTGATTCTAATGAAAATGACAGCACTAAAATAGGAATGAATGACAGCTAAAAAAGTTTTGAATGACACTTATAATTTTTGAAAATTTTTGCATCCTAAGTGGAACTGGAGAAATCAGAAAAATGACATAGATGCTATTTTTAAAAAAGAAATACATTTTTAAAGGTACTGTAATGTTCTATTTCTTAATCTGGGTGCTCATTTATTATTATGCAAACTATGAATATATATTTTTTACCTTTTTATATCTGTGGTATATTTTAAAATAAAGATTTTAAAGATAGAAATATTTCAAATTTGTCTCTTTAGAATATATTTATAAATAATATTTTTGTCAACAGATCCATTTGGGGGTGGAAACCTAGTATTATATTATCTCCCCCTATTGTGCAGATGGGCTTCGCTCTGGAAGCAGGCTCTCCTTATTTTTTGTTCCACACCCACAAACGGGACTGTAAGACTTTCAGTCTTCAGTTGCTAGCAAGTGGCATGGTGGTTCTGCAAACTAAAGAAAACATTTGGGCAATAAAAATTGTTACTACTTGACATTTGGCCCAGGTAGATGCCTTTTAAATTATTCTGAATTGGGGAAATAAAACTCAGCTGCCTCAGAAATTTCTCTCCTCATTCTTAAATGCACTGAGCTGGTTTGTCAATCATGGAGTTCCACTCTGAATTTTTTAAATGAACTATTTTTTTCTTCTTCAAAATAATGTTAGTCCAAAACTCGCATCAAAATAGAAACATCCCCCAAAGAACCTCAATGGCTTACTTTTATTATCCATGTACAGCTTTCTAAAATGTCACTTTTTAATTAAGTACTTAAAATGGATTATATTATTAACATTTACAAAAGGAAATTTTGTAGTACACTAAACAGTGTTGTAATTGCTATCTCTGGCTTTCTCCTCCTCCCCCTACCACTCTCCTAAAAAACTTCCAAAGGTCTGGCCCTTCGTGTGTTTCAGTGCACTGTGTGGTCTTATTTCTTTTTTAATTTTTAGGAAGAATATCAAATTGTCGAAGAGAATTTCCACTAAGTGAAAACAAAAAATTAAAAATAGTTTCTATTGTTGTTTTAGAGATGGACAGGCAGGGGGTGGCAGAGGAAGAGGGAGAGAATCTTAAGCAGGCTTCATGCCCAGTGCAGAGCCCTATTTGGGGCTTGATAGCACAACCCTGAGATCATGACCTGAACTGAAATTGAGAGTCAGATGCTTAGACAATTGAGCCTCTCAGGTGCTGCAAAAATAGGTTTTTAAAGATCATAACACTAAATATTTTTAAGGCAATTCTAGATTAGATTCCAAGTAAAATTTTATGAAATACATGGAATAAATACTTCATTTTCAAAATAATCATGTCATATTTGAACGAGTTTTGATTCCTTGGAAGTTTTCACCAGTCTGGGGTTTTTAAGCATTGTTGTCCATACACCTTCCAAAAGAGTATTTATGAAGTATGTACTTTCATACATTTAACATCTAAAATGTTTTCTCATAAATTTAATATTCAAAAATATGTGATTCCCAATATATCTTAAATATTGGCAGGCAAAAATGATTGTTTTCAACTTTTATTTGTACCCAGTTGATTATAAATGTCACCTCATTAATAAGCACTGTCATACATTACAAGGTAAAATATATCAACAAGCTTTGTTTGAGCAATTAAAATATTGTGCATTGTTCTTTTTTGTCTTTGAACTTTTATTTCCCCTCTCCCACAACACTGTATTTTAATGGAATTTTTAATTTGAAAGATCTTTGTTGATCCTCCTCTCATAAATTTCTGCCAAAAATATGTATATAAATAAAATCTTAAAAAATTTCTGTGATCATGAGAATCTAATATTAATATTTTAATTAATAATAATAGTTAATATTTTTCTTCAAGATTTTGCTTTTAATATTTAGTATATATTAGTATATATTAGTATAATATTAGTATATATTTGACCAAAACAAATAAATATGTTTTGATAATTATTAAACATAAAAGTAAAAATGTGTTAGAAAGTAATTTCTTTCTTTTTTTTTTAAAGATTTTACTTATTTGACAGAGAGAGACTGAATACAAATAGGGGGAGTGTCAGGGAGAGGCAAAGGGAGAAGCAGTCTCCCTGCCAAGTGGGGAGCCCAACGTGGGGTTTGACCCAGGACCCTGAGATCATGACCTGAACTGAAGGTAGATGCCCAACAGATGAGTCACTCAGGCACCCCCAGAAACTAATTTCTTAATGATATAAATGACCTTTCTCAATTAGTTCTTGTATTCATATCTGAATTTTCATCTGAATTCATATTTATTTTTATTGCTATAGTAAGAGAGTATTCAACATCAATTTAATTATTAGTTTTTATTTTTATATATGTCAGTCCTGAGAAAACTAATTTACGTATATACAAAAATGAGAATCTAAGCAGTTTTGTTATAAAATATCATTCAGTTCTTTGAACTCCTTCCAAATTATGTGCCAGAAATCACATTGTAATCTATAATAAAAAATTACTGTTAATGATCTCTCAGCTGACAACTCAATTAACATTAACTTCAATTTTATTGAAAAGAAAAAACTGGAAATTAACTGACTTATAAAAGAGTTTTGTTTTGTTTTGTTTTTAAGGTCTTATTTATATATCTGACAGAGAGAAACACACCTAGAGAGGGAACAGAAGCAGGGGAAATGAGAGGGAGAAGCAGGCTTCCTGCTGAGCAGGGAGCCCGATGCGGGGCTCAATGAGGGGCTTGATCCCTGGACTCTGTGATCATCACCTGCACTGAAGGCAGATGCTTAATGACTGAGCCACCCAGGAGCCCCTAAAAGGGTTTTTTTATTCAGCCATCTTCCTTCTCAATACAATGCCAATATCCTAAATTTTCTTTGTTCTGTGACTGAAGATTTTTTTGTTTTGTTTTCATTCATTTATCTGATGTATTCTGAAGATTTCAAGAGCTAGAAGAGGGAGATTATATCATGTATCACTCAGAAAACTTTAAAAATATTTCCTCAAGATTGCTTTATCTTGGAAGATGCTTAACCCATCCTTGAGATTTTTAAGGAGCAAGAGAAGGATGCCATTCTTTGTGAAGTACAGGTATGAAAGAAGAAAAAGGGCACAGTACAATACTTCTACGACAAGCACATTCTCAAGTCAATCCGTCTTAGGGTCATATATGACCATTTGGGATTCAGACGGATGTTGATTCCTTTAGAAGTGTTGATTCTGAAGCCTTTGGGAAGTCTTGGAGTTCCAAAGGTTAGCCAGTTTAGTTTGAAGAGCACAGTTACCAAAGAGCAGGACCCTCTGTCAAAGAGTGCAATCTCTACTCTCTGTGCTCTCATCTGCCCTCTCTCACAGACCATAGCAACCATGGCTGTGAACTGACATTTTTCCATCTCCAGCCTCCTTTTCCTCTTCATTTCTAAGATTCATATCATTAAATTCTTAAAGTATGGTGAAATGAGATTTGAAAATACTGGATTAGAACATCAATCTTGTCTTTTAGCTTTTTAAGTAAGGGTCTATCGGAAAAAAATAAAATTTTTGTGATACCACATTGATGATGAAGATGATGACAGACAATAATTATGTAACACATAATGTGTCAGTCATTGGAGCAGAAGCTTTCATACATTAACTTATTTAAATCTATGAACTTGGTTAAAGTCTTCTGAGGTATACACCATTACTCTCCATTTTAGAGATGAGGGAACTGAAGAATGAAGGGCAAGGTGACTTGCTTAGGGTTTGAAACCCAAGCAGTCTGTGTGCTGTGACTGCATACCTACAACTACCCCATAACAAAGTCAGTTATTGGTCAAGGTACTTGATGCCACTGAAGATGCACAGTATTAGAAAATAAGGCAAATGTGATTAGTTGTTTCCAGTAAAGAACCTTCAGTGGGGCGCCTGGGTGGCTCAGTCATTAAGCATTTGCCTGTGGCTCAGATCATGATCCAGGAGTCCCGGGATCGAGCCCCACATCGGGCTCCCTGCTGAACGGGAAGCCTGCTTCACCCTCTCTCACTTCCCCTGCTTCTGTTCCCTCTCTAGCTATGTTTCTCTCTGTCAAGTAAATAAATAAAATCTTAAAAAAAAATAACTTTCAGGATCTTTTTTTTTCTAATTACTTTCCCCAAATATGCCATCTTCCCTCTTCTGGGAAGAAACTCTATAGCTCTTAAAGAAGTGTGCAAAATTAATATAAAGAAACCAGCTTGGGAAAATCCAACCAATTTCCCACTTGGGATGACATATTTTATTTATTTATTTATTTATTTATTTAGATTTTATTTATTTATTTGACAGAGAGAAACACAGTTAAAGAGGGAACACAAGCAGGGCGAGTGGGAGAGGGAGCAGCAGGAAGCCTGACGTGGGGCTTGATGCCTAGACTCTGGAACCATGACCTGAGCGGAAGGCAGACGCTTAATGACTGAGCCACCCAGGCGACTCTTGGGATGACATTCTAAATAATTCTATGAAAGTATAGTAACTTTTATCAAACGTAATGTTTCATGTCTTTATCTATTCCTAGGATAACTTCTCAATTTTAGCATGTGAACAAATATGTTTGGATGCAATGAAGAGAAAGGGCTCTTTTTTAAAATTTGAGCTTTATTTCTTAATAAAGTCAACATTATATATGAAAATTTGTTAAGAAATAATTAGCCATAGCAACTAAATTGTGAGTTGATTGGTTTTAAAGTGAATGATGTAGTATTTGTAAGATGTTTAATTTTCTTATCAATTTTAATTGGACTGAATTTTCAGTTTTAATATTCATAGGGGAATTATAGTTGGCTGAAAGTTACAAAAGGATATATTGTGCTTCCATATTGTTAAATGTTTAAAGAAATATATGCAACTCAACTCCTTAACATTTATACAGAAATTTTATTTTGAAGGTACAATTAAATACATAAAAATATAGTGAATAAAATTGCTAAATTAATTATGGTAAGAAATCTTCATAAATCACTGTTAGCACTAGCAAAGATTCTTTAACATAGCAACTTTAGCTTTAATATATCCAAATCCTGGTTTCTTTTCATTATCTCACCACTTCAAATAGCTCTGAAAAATCTGTAGAATATGATTTGTAAGATGTTTATTGGTCAGAACTTTTTCTCTTGCTCATTTACCTCTTTTATTATTATATTTTTATGGGTTAATATCCATAAATAAGACCAGCCATAATTAAAATAATTAGATAAAATCTATGCCACTGTGATAAAATTTATTATATGAAATTAAGTATCAATGAGCCCTTGCTAGATAATACAAGGTTTTGTAGTTTATTCATGTTTTGTCTAAGTAAATCATATTGTATTTTTACTAAATTAAATCCATAGTTTATCTTAAGAGGAAAACCATGTGAAATCAAAAGGGAAAAGAGATGTACAAAATCAAAATTTAAAAAAACACAAAAATTAGAGTAGTATCCATATGCTTTTGATACAGTAGTTATTAGAATATATATTTTCATCATTAAAAAGTAAAACAATGCTTTATGCTGGTAAAACAAAAAGGTCTCTGGCCATGGAGGTAACATAAGTATGAAGTGTGTTAGGTGCAGAGTGTGTGGAATGGAGCTTTCATGATCTGTCTAAAAGAGCGAGCCATTCCTCAGCTACAAATAATTGTTCCCAGAGCTTCCCATTGTTTAATGAGAGAAATATGGATTTTTCAAAAATGTAAAATCATCTGCTTTTTAACGTCAGCCACTGATTCCGTACTTTTTAAAGGACCGTGTTTGCTTAGCTCCAAGATGGCCACTATAAATTCTTATGCCCTATCTGTGCATGACATCCCCCCATAGACAGTTGGGACAAGTGACACTGAGTCAGCAGCACACATATCTTTTAATAGAGGCAAGGCCCACTTCAGGAGTATGTGAATGGTACACTCACACAGGACCCAGTGCTTCAGAGGGCCTCATGTTTGGCTTACTGCAGTGCACTCATTATCCAGAAATTTATGATGATAGAATGTGGGACTTGTATTTTTATTTTGCACTGGGTTTCACAAATCACATAGCTTGACCTGAATAGGATTTGGAACCTCTGCTTTCTGGCTCCTGTTAAGAAGTCCAGGCTGCTCTGCTGCAGGGTGGCCTCACAGAGATCACAGAGGCATCTGATCTGAGGCAAGAGCCATTTTAAGGTATTAATCCCACTCAAGTGTTCAGAGAACAAGAACCATAGACACCATCTAACTGAAAACCATGAGACCCAGTGAGAACCACCCAGGTGAGCCCAAGTCAATCACAGAACCATGAGACAGCTCAAAAAGGAATAGGTGTGTAAGCCACTGCATTTTTAGTTGGGTTGTTATGCAGCAATCAATAATCAACAGGCACAATTTGTCTATGCAAACATGGTATCTGTGGGCCTGAAGTTTGTGACCTTTGATGTACTGGCCTGTAGCCCATTGACCTTCAGGATTGATTGATTGTCTAGAATTTTTAAAAAATATTTTATTTATTTATTTCACAGAGAGAAACACAGCTAGAGAGGTACACAAACAGAGGGAGTGAGAGAGGGAGAAGCAGGATTCTCGCCAGGCAAGGAGGCCTATGCGGGGCTTGATCCCAGGACTCCGGGATCATGACCTGAGCCAAAGGCAGATGCTTAACACCTGAGAAACTAGAAATTTTTATCAAAAGATCATTTTATCTGGGTGTTTCAAATTATTTTATTATGTTGTACTGTTTAAGAGTTCAGAAATAGATTTTACTTTTTTCATATTGAGTTATCATTTGAACTGTTAGACAAAAATTAAAATAAAAATATGAATTAAATCATTAAAAATGGGGCTCCTTGGTGGTTCAGTGGGTTAAAGCCTCTGCCTTCGGCTCGGTCATGATCTCAGGGTCCTGGGATCAAGGCCGCATCAGGCTCTCTGCTCAGCAGGGATCCTGCTTCCTCCTCTCTCTCTGCCAGCCTCTCTGCCTACTTGTGATCTCTCTCTCTGTCAAATAAATAAATAAAATCTTAAAAAAAATCATTAAAAAAATGTTACTTACCATTGCTGGTCACTTGATCTATATTTGATTAGCACATGTTGCCAGTTCAATGTGTTTTTATTTTTATCTGAGGACAATGATTTGCATTGAAATCATTGCTTCATTGCTTTAGTTATTCCAAATCTACCTCTCACAAATATATGTCTAACAAGCCATCAAATTCTCCCAAGTGCCCAATTCCCCCCTAAATTCTAGTTATTGTATTCTTCTAGGAGACAATTCCTCCAAACCTTTAGGCCATGTACTTTAAATCACTCATTTGAAGATGCTGTGCGAACAAATGATTAAATAATTCTCTTTGAATTTGCTTTAATAAACATACAACTGGGGGCAGATTGCCTGAATATATTTATATTTTTTCTTCTAGCACGCTTGACAAATAACCTACATTTGCTTGATCTTTTCCATTTGAAATCCAAAGAGAGTTTCTTAATTAAAATTGATCAAAAATATAAAAAGCATAAATATTTAGTTCTTTGTATAACTTGGTTTATATTTCAAGTCAGAAAGAAAATCCATTTCTATATTTTTCCCTAAAGATTTCTGGTGTTTTCATTTGGATCAGTGTGGCTGTTTCATTACAACATTATTTTGTAAGTGATAAATTTAGCATATAATGAAGGAACACCCTATCAAGACATTTTACATAAGACTAGGAAGTGGGTAGCACCATCCTATTGCTAAGGCCCTGAACTTGGCCTTGCGGTAGCCATTGGTATAATGCATTTAGAATGGCACAGGCAAAAATTATCTGCTTAGGATGGAAAATGAGAGTCAAATAAGAATGGCAATGTCCTGGGGCACATGGGTGGCTCATGATCCTGGAGTCCCGGGATCGAGCTCCACATTGGGCTCCCTGCTTAGCAAGAAGTCTGCCTCTCCCTCTCCCACTACCCCTGTTTGTGTTCCCTCTCTAGTTGTGTTTCTCTCTGTCAAATACATAAATAAAATATTAAAAAAAAATAGTAATGTCCTTGGGTTTGTTTCAGTCAATCTAGTGATTCAAAAAACGTACTACAATTAGTAATGATCAACAGCACTTAATTCATCATGATGTCAATTTCTGATTCTTGTATTGTCAGAGTTTTTATATATAGAAGAAGGAACACCATGGTGAGAATACACACTGCTTATTAAGAATCTTTCAGTTTCTTTTCTTATTTCAACATTCACTTACTGTATGATTTGAGACAGATCATAAAATTCATACACACTTTAACTGCTTCCTTCAATGAAGATAATACAACCCTATTGGAAAAAACATTTTGATAATCTCTTAAGTGAACTGAAAATTCATGTTTATAAATTCAATTAAATTTGAATTGCTGAACAACGCCTATTTCCTGGAGTAAAATAAATGAGATTTGATCATAATCAAAACAAAAGAAACTAAGCCTTTAGACTGATGAAAGAAAACCATTTTAAATGTCTCCAAATGTATTCCCAGTATCAACTGAATTTGAACACAGAAAAAAATAAATCACTACAAACAAAACAATAGATTACTAAGGTCAACTAATTTGTTTTCTACTATATATACATTAAATATCAAATTGAAATGAAATCTGTTGGTATGAATTCCATATGAATTCCAAGTTGCTTTGGGGGATTTTTCAGGTTCAATTCATTTAAATGCTCAAAACCTGAAAGCATCTTAGTTGAAAAATGAGTCAACAATAGATCATGAAATTGAAACACATATGCTGAAACACAATTCATTTTTATGTTATGTTCCTTGAGTTTATAATTCAATTTTTGAAACTACAAGCTTCTAATTTTAAACATGTTTATGCATTTGTCAACCAGCTATGAAGTGCTAGAACAATGATTTTCAGGCATTACTCCCTCATTCCATCTCTCTCTCTCTCTTATTCAAAGCAATCAAATAATATAAAAAGTTGGGAGGTCTGGAGCACTTAATTCTTCCTTTTCTCAATAACCTTTCCTCCTTCATTTAGGTTGCTTTTAGATGAATTTGTGAAGAGCTTAAAAACCTACAGCTTGGGCCTGAGATTGACAAATCTTTGGAAAGTGAGATGAACTAAAGGTTCATAAGGTTCATATTTTGAGTTTGGGAGGGAGTTATAACAAATGAGATGGCATATATATATATATATATATATATATATATATAATTATATATATATAATTATATATATATTGAACAGTTTGAAAATGGCTGAGGCTGAGAGTAGCCAAATCAGTGAGCTGTTGGGTGTTATGGTAGAGTTGCTCCTTCAACAAGTTACATTGAACAGCCTTTCTACTAGACTGTGCCTTCTAGTTGTCTTATATCAACCCAAATATGAAAGGAACATAAGGTTAGCATTTTCAACTCTAACTTAAACCAATCAACCTTCTCATTATCATATTAATACTCTCAATAGTGAAATAATATTTATATTTCTACTACTTTTCTAATAAACTTGCTTTAGGAAGTAATGAATCATTCAATTCAAAGGGCCATTCATTTGGCCTTTAAAAAAATATTAGTAGACTAGGTTACTATATAGGTAGAACAGGACATTGAAAACCATTAGTAATAATTCAATATTTTATTTTATTTCCATTTCCCCTTAAAATACTTGTATTTACCCTCTCTTTTCAGACCAGAAGATCAAAACTGAAACTGCTGGAGTCTCTTTTCTCAATATCTCATCTCTACTCTGGGCAGTTTGCAATCTAGGGTCCCTCTACAAAAACTTAAAAAATTAATAGCATCTTAGTATATTTGTTTGATTAAATTAATTAATAAGCTCTTCAGGGGCACCTGGGTGGCTCAGTTGGCTAAGCGACTGCCTTCGGCTCAGGTCATGATCCTGGAGACCTGGGATCGAGTCCCACATCGGGCTCCCTGCTTGGCAGGAAGCCTGCTTCTCCCTCTCTCACTCCCCCTGCCTGTGTTTCCTCTCTAACTGTGTTTCTCTCTGTCAGATAAATAAAATCTTTAAAAAAAAAATAAGATCTTCAGTATCCACATTCACATTTTTAATTTTGATTGACTATCTTCCAAGATTTATGCATATCTTAGCAAAAAGGATCAATGAGCTGTTGTAAAAAATTAATCTTTTTAGCAAAACTATTCATATTTAATAGCTATATATGTAATAGAATAATATTTTCTGTTTGCATGTTTTTATTTTTAGTTTAGGAAAAGATAAAATCACAGGCGAAATAGATAAGTGATTAGCCATGTAAAGCAAGATAGGAATCTCTAAAGGTTTTATTTATATTTTAGGAATCCCTTAAACCTTCCCAGTGAGTTATAGGTGCAGCATGATCTCGTTAAGAATGTGAAAATGGCTAGGCTTGTTCTAAATCTTGATTCTACCACTATTAGAGTAACTTTGGACAAATTGTCCTATAAATCCTATTTCTTCTTCTATGAAGTAGGGTAAAGCAAACTAACTAATAAAGTTGGTATGGCTTAAAAAACTTAATGAGACTGTGTAAATTACCTTGCACAATTCTGTCATAGGGTAAAAATTCAATAAAAGCTTCTTCTGCTATATCTTTTTTGATTTACACTTGGAAAGGAAAATATGAACCTTAAACTTGAATCTTTTTGATATTATGCCCTTGCTGACCTTAAGGAATAAATACTTTTCCTCTAAATTCACTGTGGTAGACAAAACAATGGGTCCCATAAGATATCTGTGTCCTAATCCCCAGAATTTTGTGATGGGGAGATTATCCTGGATTATGTGGATGGACAAAGTAAAAACAAAAATCACAAGGGTCCTTGTCAGGGAAAAGGGGAGGCAGGAAAATGGGAATTAGAAGAGATGTGATGAAGCAGGCAAAGATCAGAGAAAGGAAATGCAGTTTGAAGATGCTACACCTTGGTTTTGAAGATGGAAGAAGGGGTCACAAGCCAAGGACTGTAGACAGCCTCTATAACATGGAAAAGGCAAGGAAATACATCATCCACTACAGTCTGCAAAAGGAGTGCCACCCTGCCAACACCTTGATATTTGGATGGCAGATCTCCAAACTGTAGGGTAATAAACGTACATTGTTTCAAGCCTCTAAGTTTGTGGTGATTTGTTACAGGAGCAATGGAAAACTGATATAATCAGTGAAAACTAGACTGAGTTAGAGTTATCGCCCTATAAATTTTAAAAAATGTGGTGTCTAATATTTTTAGAGATGTATAGCAAGGTACAGAGAACTGTGATGTATCTGATAAGTAGGTCATTTCATCTCATAACACATCATGAAGCATTAAATAAGTACCGTTAAGATCCCATATAAAATACACTTTAGAAGTTACAAATCGCACACTTTGATAGGTAATAAGGTATTATTTATATTAATAAATACTTTTAAAATTTACGATGATTGACTGAATATTTACAATGTGTCAATAAGACAAGCATTTTACATAACTTCATTTAATTCTGCAACCAGTCTTATTCATATTGTAGTTTTATAGACAAGGGACTAAATTTATGTTTAATTTGCAGAAGGATAAACAAAAAGAAAGGGAAAGGATTTGAACCATAGTCTGTTGATTTAAAACCCCATCATTCACCAAAGATAATTGAGATAAGAGACCAAAAAACAAAAAGAAAGACAAAATAAGAATAAGAGGTTGCTCTGTGAGAATTTTAGAGTGCTTCCTTCCTGACTTCAGATAATAATATTTCAACCTGTCCTAGAGAGGAGGTTTCTTGAACAAGGTGAAGACCCTCGGGCACCACCCCCCTCCATTTCCTCCTTACTTTTGGTTTGAACATTTTTTTTTAATAGGGAGTAATTGACCTAATCATCAGTAGAGAACTCAGGACTGGCATTTTAGGTCAGGGCTTAGAAAAATCTGGAGATTAAAAAAGATACATTTACTTTTTAAAAATTTTACATAAAAATTGCTTTGTATTTAATTTATGTTCTAGCTCTATCTCTTGTTATTTTTTTTTTTTAAGATTTTATTTTTTTGACAGAGAGAAACACAGCTAGAGAGGGAACACAAGCAGGGGGAATGAGAGAGGGAGAAGCAGGCTTCCTGCCGAGCAGGGAGCCCGATGTGGGACTCGATGTGGGACTCGATCCCGGGTCTCCGGGATCATGACCCGGGCTAAAGGCAGTCGCTTAACCAACTGAGCCACTCAGGTGCCCCTCTTGTTATTTTCTTAAGAGGTGAAGCACCAATGTCTACATAAAAAATTGGAGTTAAATTAAACTAATATTAAATTAATATTGATTTGTGCCTAGTCTTATGCCAATCACCATCACATATCATATTTTATGTATTTTAATGTTCCCATTTTTACAAAAGAGGCACCTAAGCCTCACAGAGTTTGTCCACAATTACGCAGTTCATTAAATTCCAGGTGGGACAGACTCCAATAGCCATGATAAAGTACCGACCCATAAAAATATAAAATAATCCAAAAGACTGTTCTCTCCTTATAATCTTCCTTCATCATAAAATCCATGAAGTTCTTCCTCATACAGTTAGGCAGTACCTGTTCTTCACGTTAGATCTTTCATCTCTAAATTTGGCCCTAGTTTCTGTCATTTGGATTTTCAAATTTCCTTTGGAGTGCACTTACTCAGATTTTTTTTTCTAGAACTAGTTTTTAAGCAATGTATATCTTCTTCCCTTCCTAAGTTATTCTTATTTAATTAAGTGGCATGCTGGAAGTCAGCTTATTCTGCAACTGTAGACCGAAGTTCGGGGAGAAAACAGCACCCAAATTGTCACAAAACAAGTCTGCTTTCCTGTTCTCTGCTTCCTTCAACAGTTTGGTCCAATCACTGAAACCATCCATTTCATTTGCTCTTATCTTCAAAAAAGTTATTCTGATTAAAGCATTTCAGATTTGTTTTCAGCATTCTCCAGGAGACAATGAGGCCTCAACCTCAGAAGACAAGGATATCATTTGGGGATAAACTGAAACGTTCATTCTATAGTATAATCTGATCAAACTCAAGCACATTTATGAAAAGGCAGCTTCAACTCCATTTCCATATATTTTCTGTATTCCTCAATAAAACATGTATTTCTTTAGGCTTTACAATAAGAGAAAAATAGCATTACAGGAGCTGTTGCACAGAAACTGCTGTATCGAAAGTCACCAGTGATTAACTGGTCATCATATCTAATGGCCTTCATGCAATGCTTTATTTATGTCACTGTGATGACAAAGTTTACAAAAGAATTTTACAAGTACCCAATTATTTTATACTAAATACAAAATAGTTGACCATTGGACAGCACAGGGATTAAGGGTGTTGACCACACCTCCCATAGTCAAAAATCCACATACAACTTTTGAGTCCCTCAAAACTTAACCACTAATAGCCCACTGTTGATGGGAAGATTTACTGTAATATAAACAGTAGCTTAATACATATTTTAAATTATATGTATTTTATATTGAATTCTTATAATAGAGAGAGAAAAGAAAATGTTACTAAGGAAATCATAAGGAGAAGAAAATACATTTACAGTACTATACTGTATTTACCAAAAAAAAAAGTGTATAAATGGATCCACAAAGCTCAAACCCATGTTGTTCAAGGGTAAACTGTACTTAGACTGCATTGTAATTACATGTCTCCTCTATGTACTTCCTTAAATGACAGCTCATTATTCTTCATTCCAAGGTCTTTCCACTTACATGATCAACAGGTGAATGACTCATTGATGGACAGAATATATCTAGGATGCCTCATGTGTGTTTTACCACCTGGGTTTAGAGTTCCATCATACAATAGATATAATACCTTCAACACAACGTTAATAACTTCCAAGTATGGAATTTATATATATATATTTTTAAAGATTTTATTTATTTGACAGCGAGAAACACAGCGAGAGAGGGAACACAAGCACAGGGAGTGAGAGAGGGAGAAGCAGGCTTCCCACCAAGCAGAGAGCCCAATGTGGGGCTTGATCCCGGGTCTCCGGGATCATGACCTGAGCTGAAGGCAGTGGCTTAACCAACTGAGCCACCCAGGTGCCGCCTATAATTTTTTAAATGTATTTCATATGGGATCTTAACTGTACTTATTTATTGCTTTGTGATGGGTTGCAACATGAAATGATAGAGCTATCAAGTATCATTACAATTCTCAATAGCTTGTTCATTAAAGTTAGCAATAGTGAGGTGGCTGAAAGGCAGTTGGATGCATACACCTGCATGTCTGATGATCAAAATAAGTAATCACAACCACACTTCCTTTCACTATGTGCTACATGCTAACATGGCATTAGTTTATATAATGTGCTTATCTGATCTCATTCTTAACAGGCTCAGGAAAGTTAAAAACAGGCTCGTGACATCCACATTTTAAACTCTTTTCCCTTTCCCACACAATCTTGATTCAGCCTAAAATGGTGTTACAGTCCAAAAAAGAAGTCAGCAAAAAAATAAGAAAGACTGGAATAGGTTTCAAATATGAGCAATAATCTGGGGAAAAACCTACATGGACATCAGAAGCAAAATAAGACAAAAACATAAGCATTATGATTCTTGAAAAAAACATTAAAAAGTTAGTCAAGGCCAGGATAAAGGAGCCGCAGATGACAAGTTACATGAACTGCAGTTCCCCATTGCTATTTCTGACACATCTATTCCAATTCATATTAGTTTCTACATGGTTTAACAAACAAAACAGGCCTTCTTTACTTTATTACTTTAAGTAGAGTGTATTACTAGTGGTGAAAATAATTCTAGAAGTTACCCTGTTAGCTGTAAAGTAAAGGATCATTAGCAGGAGAATACATACATATTTTTTTTCTTGAAAGCTCTTGGAAAATGTTGAAAAGCTTAAGTGATATCATTCAGGAGCAACAGACTTCCTGCCTACAGATATAGACTTCAGTCTACTCAGCTGTCAAGAGTAAAGATGTTTTTAATGTAAATTTGTTTAATCTTGACATCCATGTAGACAGCTACACTTGAAAATGAATGAATTAATTATGCCTTCCATATGCAAAGGTACTGGCTACTCAGGAGATGTAGGTCATGATATTTGCATTTTTTTCCAATAGGAAATCGATTTCTATTGATTTGTTTACATACTCTTACAAAATACCCCTTGAGACCAGAAAAATGCATTTAAAACTGGCAAGTTGGGTTAGAAGTACAATCTATAATCATGGAGTGGAGTCAGGTTAGCCAAGAAATTCATGCCTGTGATCTGGGACCTGTTAATAAGCTTCCCAAGCCAGCTAATCTAAAGGGCCAAAGTCAAACTGAAGGTGTAAACGATTTTAAAAAGTTACAATTAATGCTATTAATAATTTCATCGATTAAAATGCACAAAGATTATATGTCACTCAAAATAAAAATCTCTTGCTGCACCCAAATACAGCACATCATCTAATGAACATCACTATAAACAAGGTTTTTTTTTTTTTGTCTAAAACAAAGTCAAAACAAATGAACTTGAAATAGTTATTGATGTATGAAACAGCAATCTTTAGAGCTGACCTAGCATACGAGTGCCCAGGGCCTGTATCAGGCAACTCGAATCGTTATTTCACTCAACCCGGTGATCTTGCAGTTATTGATTCACATTTGCTTCAATCTCTCCCTGTCTCAATGACTCATGCCTCCATGCTTTCATTTTCACATAGCAATAACAACCACACACACACACACACACACACACACACACACACACACACACACAATTTCTTTACTTTGTACTTTGTCTTGGACCATGAAGATGTGTACCTTAATGAATAACACTATTTTTCTCTCTTTCTCTCTGTCTAAATACCCCCTCTTCCTCTTCCACACCCTCTCTCTGTTTTTTCTTTTCCTTTTCTCTATTCTAGTCGCCTCTATGTTTTATTGCGTCTGGGGATATATAAAGTTGCCAACAAATAAGCCAGAGCCTATAAGTCTCACTGGGTTCTGTTTTGCAAAAGCCTAAATCTTTTGAAGAAGAGGCAAAGGGAATGGGAAAGCTTGAAATGGGGCAGAGGTTCCCTCAGACTTGAAAGTAATTTGCCCAGGGATTTGGGGAAGGGAAGAAGTCTGTGGCTAGCCTTGCAATTGAATTTAGTTACATGTCAGAGAGCAAGGAGATCTCAGAGATGAATCTTTGGGTGAACCAGGGAGGCAAAACCACAGCCCAAAGATATGGCCCATTCATTACCATAAAGAAGCACAAGGCCACCAAATTTCAAGAGACTACTTGGCTTGTCAGTGAGAATGCTACTGGCCGCCATACTTGACTGAGGTCTAATACTGGATCCTTGTTTTGATTATATCCTGTAAGTCCACTGGAGTGTGGTGGATGCTGGCCCAGGGAGAGGACCCGAACAAATGAATGAGATGGAATTGTCACTAAAACCAGCAGGAGAGGGTTTCAGTCTATAGTTTCAATCTTTCAAAATGTATATTCTTCTGTTTTAAAAGAGCAATGACAACGACAACAAATTAGCTGACACTCCTCATTTAAATGAAGAATCACCTCATGGTTAGAGGCAGAGCAATTGTGATAAGAATTCTATGGAAAAAAAAAGTCTCAGTCACTTTTCTTTCGTTATTACTGCCTTCTTATGCTTGACATACTTTTTGCATGAAGTGAAATGTGGCCTGTCCTTGACAGAGTAGATGATAGTACTTGGACTGTGGCCAGCATAGCTAGAATGTTGAGAGAGGAGCACCCGTCAGAGTTCACTGTGAGACTTCCCCAGCTGCCTCTGTCAATGCCTCCTTATCTGTCTTCCTCACTCCTTCCTAGGCTGTCAGTACTGAACCTGGCACTCAGTGAACTGCTCTACTGCTACCTAAAAAAGCTCAGCTAGAAAATCATGTGTCTCTTCGTTCCTGTGATCATTAGTTGGAGGCTATAATGAACTTTTCAGTCCTGTGGTAAACACGAGAACGTGGACTTACAGCTGTTCTTCCCATATGCCAGGGTATCTAAGGTCTAAACCTGAAATTCAAAAGAAAGTGCATTCCAAATGCAACCGCACCTTTTAAGCAACCTTGCAAATTGCTTCCACTCTACCACTTCTCTTCCCTTTATTCCATCTCCTTGGTACATAAACTGGGATTCTTTCACACATGGATTCTTTCTTACAAATTCTTTTCTAGTTCTCACTTGCAGCAGCACTGCTCTGGGGACATAAAGTAAATGCTCAGAAGTGTTAGCAGAACTACATTTTAGTGGGTGAATGAGTATTCTTAAGTCAAAGAGAAAGAGGGACTTAGGGATGCCTTCATCACCACTCCAACCGCTCTATTCTTTCCTTTCATTATTTTTTTTTAAGATTTTATTTATTTGACAGAGGGAAAGACAGTGAGAGAGGGAATACAAGCAGAAGAAATGAGAGAGGGACAAGCAGGCTTCCCGCTCAGGGAGCCCAATGCGGGGCTCAATCCCAGGTCTCTGGAATCACGATCTGAGCCAAAGGCAGACACTTAATGACTGAGGCACCCAGGCACCCCCTTTCATCTTTCTTCTTTTTTAATTGAAAAAATAGTAATGTGCCTTAAAGGAGATGTTCTATATTAATGCAGAAATCACTGATAACCGTACAACATATACTATCTTCATTTGGCAAATTGCTTTCCTCATACATGTACATTTTATATAATGATAGTGTCTTATGCAGCCTATAATTCTACCTCTGCTATTCGTAATACTCCTCTGTTGATATACCTAATTTAGTAATATGGAATTTACTAGCTCCTATTTCTAACTGGGGCCTATGGATTGTTTCCAAGGTTTTACTTCTTAGATGCAGCTGCACTGAGAAGCAGCATGTGCCGAGAGCTCTGATAGGTACACGAAGCATAGACCAGACACTTAACACATAGGATTTACAAGGCTCCCAATCACCGTCCAGGGTGGGTACTCCCAAGTCTGTTTTTCAAATGAGGGCACTTGAGTCTCGGTGAGGTAAAATACTTCCCCAAGGGCACTCAGTGAGCCTGTGGCAGAACCAGGATTTGAAATTCATAACTATCTGACTCCAAATCTCATTCTTTTCCCCCTATGTCTAGAACTATTTATTTATTGGAATTTCCCCAACATATAATCCCAGGAGTGGAATTGTCGAATCAAAGAGTGTGACTATCTCTGTGGGCCTTGTTACTTACCCATCAATGAAAATAACAGTGACAAAGAGACAAGAAAAATTATGTGCACACCTATTGTCTACCTTTCCCAAACATCTCATGCTCTTTCAGATCACAGGGAAGCACTGTCAGGCTCCATTTTTTTATATTTGAGAAAATTATATGCAGGGAAATTTATTAGTTCATGCAGCAGATTTCCTATGATTCTATGAAAAATATTGGAAAAGATGCTGTTCAAAAGTTAGCACACTGTAAATATAATTTTAGCATAGAAGATTTTAAATATTTGTTTGTAACTCTATTGGCATAGATGGAATTCTTAGTAAACAGGGAAACACATATTTAATCTGTGACTAAAGAAGGGGCCTTTGTGTAAAAAAAAATTAGAGGGGTCCCTTTAACCAGAATAAAAATAAATGTCAAGGAGACAAAGGGATGCTTTCATGGTTTGAGATACACTATTATTATTATGCCTTTTCAACAAGTATCAATGCTCTCTCTTCCCTTTCACTGGAAACAGTGGAACCTTTGCTGAACTGACAGTCAGTTAGAGCCAGTCAACAGACACTGCTTTAGGTCACATGGCACCAAGAACTGTTGTTGCCATGGCAACTGCACTATGATAAATTAGCTTGTCGCCACTAAGTATTTGGTTTGCCTACATGCCCTAGAAGGTGCCGTTTTGATATTCTCCTTGACAGTTTTGAGCTAATCTCTGATTCAACCTTTTCAGCAGGCTTGCTAACATTTACATATATTGGGGGAAAGTAAAAGGAAATTAATGTTTTTCACTCATTTGATACATGTGTCACTGTTTCTGAATGATTATCATATTTAAGGAGTATTTTTGCATTCTTACAAAGTTTGATCATTGTTTCAGAAGCCCTTCTATGCAAGGGTAATAGGGATTTATTTCACCTCTTAGATACTTATATATTAGTGTCACTTAATAATTGAGATAAACTACTAGATTTAGCAAAACTACAGGAAAAAACGTTAGCTATAAAAGCACTGGAGCTTGTAATAGCTTAAATAATTATTTTTCAAAATTAGTACATTTTTATTGTTTAGAGGATTACTTCCTTAATAAATTCTGTGTGGATATTATAACAGTTTATTTTCTTTCGAGAGGTACAATTGGTTTAGGAAAGGTTTTTTTTTTTTTTTCCTTACTCTATTTCTTTACTTAAATTTAATACAGTTCAATGACATTGGCATGTGAAATGTAACAAAACATACTGAGATTCCAGACAAGGTATATGAAAACTTAATGATAAACAACATTGAGCAACTATGTAAAATGCTTTCAGTTTACAAGGTATTTCACATAAATTTTCTCTCTTCATCTTCAACACTCCCTCACATTGTTATCATACCCACTAGAGACGATGAAGAACAACAGGAGAAGATAAGAACATTGCCAAAGTTATAATGAAATTAAACTAGCCCAAACTTAAAATCAAGTCTCTGACTCCAAATATAGATTCTTTATACTACATTGTTAGCAAAATAATTATGTCTCTTTTATCTAAGCAAGCACCTAAGCAGTTACACAACAGACATAGTAGCAGAAAGTGTTATATATTATTTATAAAATTCAGTCATTTTAAAATTTTAAATCCAGTGAAATGTATAATTAAGTTGCATGTAAAGCTGCATACTACATATAGAACCTAAATAAAAGGATATTAAAGAACACAAATGATTAAGGAATTATTTACATTATTCCCATAATTTCTCCTATATGAGATAAGAAAAGAAGAAAGAAAAAAGAAAATCTCTGTAGAGCAGAGTATAACAGTAGCAAATTTCAAACGTTAAACTTGAATTACTGTAAGTGGGGGATGAAGGCTGATGTTCATATTGTTGTAGGAAAACACTACATTTCTCCTCGTTTGTCCATCAGGGTTTGTCTCATTCCCTAGTTCACCCTTTTCAAAGCACGTTTATTCCATGGGTAAGCAACACAACCTGCATCATCCAAGGACCTGTAAGAACTGCAGAATCACCTGCTCTATTGAATCAGAATCTGCATTTTAGCAGGATCCCAGGTGATTCATGTGCATTCCAATATTTCAGAAGTATTTCATCCATTGGAGCCTTCACCAATAATCATGAAGGAAAAGAAGAAAAATACAGAACATCAAAACCAGTGACCTCAAGTACCTGGATCAAGACTACAATGGTTTAAAACTAGTAAATCTCTCATCCACCCATTGACCTGGTGGATGAGACAACAATATCATCCATTAGCAATAATTAGCATCTTCAAGTGAACTGATTACTCAGTAGTGGAAACTGAACAAGTGAGTATTGATGTGAGATAATAAAGTCTAGGATATAAGGGACTGGGTGCCTGGGTGTCTCAGTGGGTTAAAGCCTCTGCCTTCTGCTCTGATCTCAGGGGCCTAGGCCAGCATCCAGCTCTCTGCTCAGCCGGGAGCCTGCTTCCTCCTCTGTTTCCGCCTGCCTCTCTGCCTACTTGTGATCTCTCTCTGTCAAATAAGTAAATAAAAAAAAAATCTTTAGGATATCAGGGACTATATCTGGCATAAAACACACACACACACACACACACACACACACACACACACACACACACATACACACACCCCTTACCCTTTTTGAATTAAATTTGTTAAGGGAAAGTCCCAAAGCATGCAATACTTTGTTTGGGCAAGTCCTATGATAAGGGATGATCTGTAATGCAGGCCACTTTTACCAATAATTTTTCAAAAAAAAGTATCTGGAAAGCAACAGAAGACTAACAGCCTTTTAGCCCTGTTAACTAGGAGTGGAGGGCTGGCATTGTTAAGTTACAAAAACTGCCTACTGGGTTTTAATGGACAGCCCTGAAGTGAGATCAACTACAGAGTATGATGCTTTCACTGCAAACCAGTCTGGGTATCAACATTTAATGCTTCCCCCCACCAATTTAGTAGATATAAATATCCCCTTATTTCCTTATTTTAATAGCTTTAACTGACACATATATTTATCAATATGTCCATAGAATGTTCCCTGTTTCCTCCTTTTGCCTCTCTCGTAGGTGGAAAGGTGAAAAATAATTGAAGCAACTGTAAGTTACACCTTCTCTAGGAAACTCTTCTACTGTCACTCTCAACTTTTTATATGGGATAAGAAGAGAGAGAACAACTCAGCCTAAAGATGGAAATGTAGGGACATGGGAAAAAAGAGTGTTTGTGTTTAGCTTGGTGCTAAAGAAATCCTCTGTGGAATCTGGACTCTAAAAATACTATGAATGTTCTCCCAACAACTGGAAGGGACAACACATATTTTAAATGGTGCCTCAAAGTCAGAGAGTATCACCTGACATTATATTTCAGTGTGAATAACAAGGACTTGCTGTGAACAAAAAACCAAAACAACAACAACTACAAGAACAACAACAACAACACCACTTCCACTTAAATATCCTCTCAGAAAGTGATGTGAAAAATGCTGGTGGTGACATTTCTTTATAATGAAGCAGAGTTCTAGGCTTCCTGGGTTTTTAATCTTTCCTGCCTGCTGATCCTGACCAGGGGCAGTAATAACTAGATCATTCATGCCACCAATTCTACTTCCTTGGTTTTAATGATGACTAGGCCCAGGCAATGGGAAAGACCCTCAGAGACCCGGAGAGGAAAAAAATGCCAAAAGCTGTAGGTTTACAGCTTTACAGTTTGGTTTGTATTTTAGGTTTTCAAAGATCTTTTCAAGCAACTATTAATTAATCAGAGAGAGAGTTTTCATAAGGTGGATGTTCTTAATATTTCATAAAAAAGAAGAGAAAGAAATGAAAGAAGTATAGTGCGACAGAGAAAGCAGATCTGAAATAGCCCAAAGAACGCAGTGGCTCAGTGTTGGGAATGATGGAAAGTATAGCTATAATTTATCACAAATCTGTTCACGAAAAGTGATGGGTTGTCTAGACAGATGGCAGTGCAGTAATATTCGGGAATTTTTCAGGACAGTGGTGATATCTCTTTTATAACTCTAGGGACTATCACAAAGTAGGTTCATGATTGAGTGTTATAAGGCACTGAGTCTTGTTATCTATTAACACATGACATAAATTAGTTTATCATCTGCTTAAAAGTAGCAGAGATCAGACTTCAGTAGAGTAAGATACACATAGGAGAATTGGATAATGGAATGAATGGATGGTAAAATCATAATAAAATGGAGAGCAATGTGAGCTTGTGCAAAGAGCATGTGAGCTAAGGGCCAGACCAAGCTGGGTTCAAATTCTGACTGCGCTATTAACCTAGCGATGTGCTCTTCACCATGACTCAAACTCTACATTTAAGTGTCCGAATCTAGAATACAGCTGGTAATAACTAGAGGATGAATATTAGTTTTCTTTCCTCTTGAAATTAAAGAGACCCAACCGGTCAGGGTGCCTCTGTCTCAACTAGAAAACAACAGTAGTGAAATCAATGTCCCTAGCATCCCTTCTCACTTCAAAAGTTCTTTAATTCTACAACCTATTTACATAGCAGAGTTCAGTTTCCTTGGTGTACCACCGGGGATACACTCCTTGTGATTAAATTTCAAGGACCACTCACAAATTGATGAAATAAATTTTAATTTTTGTTAGGGTGAGTGTTCTCAGAACCCCCAAAATCCTAGGTGCAAGGTGACATCATCTTGACACAAGGAAAGGCTATGTCTGGAGTTGTCTGGCAATCATAGAGGCAAATCTGCTAAAGAAAGTGCTGCTGGAGCCATGTCTTTTGTTATTTTTACCAGACATTTCTGTGCTTGCTTGAAATGCCCCAAGTGATGTATTTTGTATCCCATCCATTGTCACTGGCAGACCTAGTAATATGACTCACAGCCAGCATCCAACAGGCCGATGTATGCCCCTGCAAGGGCCACAAGAGAGGTATGTCTTCCTCTCTTTTAAAGATTTAGGATAGTGCTAGGCTAGGCCAGGGATGGGAAATGTCAGGAACACATGTCATTATTCTCCTCCCTTGCCTGTGGACTATATCGCTGATCCACCAGAGCTCTCTCTTACTGAACCAGTGTGAAGCTTTGGAATTCTCCTTAACATAACTTAACATTGCTCTATATAGGCAGTACAAACTGGGATTGAAAGTCAGCATGAAACCGTTGGCTCTCTTTGCTTTAGAGTTGTTTTAACAAGTGCTGAAGTCGCAAATTCAAACCGTACAAAATAGAAACGAAAAAATAACCAAGAAATTTGCAGTGTTATTCATCTGTAAACAAAACCACAGAATTTGAAACTTTAGGAATAGGCGTCAGGAGACCTGAGCCCTAAATCCATGATAGGGATGGTCCATGGAGGAAAGGAAAGATGGCCCAAAGAGGAAAGAGGGAGATTCTGGGATTGTTACCAATCATTTGCAGCAGGCAGTATCCAGAACTTGTCTTTATTGCGAGGAGGAGCCAAGGGGGTTCAAAACCCCCATGAAACTGGAAAGAGCTTTTTCAAAGTTTTACAGGATCGTCATCTCAAGAGAATGACAGAAGTAGTAGTATCAGGGCCTCTGTGCGGCCTGGAAAACCAGGGTCGCTTGGTCTTCTCACTAGGAACACACTGGTGTTTCTGGCTTTGAGCAGTCTGGGTTAGTAAGCTTATTCTTTATCTACCTGAGCAGAGCTCACTCTTGTTCTGTGTCCGTTGGTAGATTTCTGTCAAATGTTATCACCATCATTTTGCTGACTATCAAGCAGAGCCACAAATGCAAATATGTCTTTACTTGGTCAGAGCCGGTCCAACGCATTCCCTCCCAGAAGCAGAAGTGATCCAGAAGAAGAAATGACAAGGTGTGCCATACCACACCTTCCAGCTGCCATGTTGAAGAGGAAAACGTTCGGTGAGCCCACATGTCACACATCTGTGCTTGCCTATTTGAAAACTAAGTGAAAAAAAAATGATATCCACTCACATAGAAACAGTGCAATTATGAGAAAACAAAGACAGAAAAAAATCAAGCCAGGTGCAAAACAAAAAAGGTGGAAGTTCGACAAAGAGATTCTAATGTGGCAGTAGGAATAGCTTTCTTACTCTCTTCAAGTTTCTAGGGTAAAACAATGCCTTACTTGAATTAGCCCAAGAATAAACATTTGTTGGACTGAAAATGAATAGAAGAAAGGGAAAGATCAGAAGAAAATGAGACAGAAAAAAAATGAGAAGGAGATTTTTACAGTCTACCTCTTTTATTTAAAAAAGACCATGCAATAACAAAAAATGGGTGGCTCCTGAAGGAACCCACAAGAATTTATATGCAGACTAAAACTTCAGATAGTTTGACTTTTCAAAAAACAACACTGGTAGCCTGAAGTCACATAAGCTGAATGTATTTCCAAGTTCTTAAAGTTCAAATTGTACTGTCACATAGAAGACTGTCAGTGATGGAGAAGCAAATTTCTACTTCAAAACTAAACTTTGTAGCTACTTGAAAATGAAAAAAAAAAAATAGCCTCCTGAGTCTACGCTGGGGAAAAAAAAAGAAGACTACAAGTATTTTAGAGCCAACTTCTAGAGGGTACATCAGGATTTGAAAGGATGTAATAAAAGATCTCCTTACAGCTCCCTGAAATATATGACAGTATTTCAAGGAATTTGGCTGAGACTGACACTGACTCTCATTTGAGACTTTAAAATAGAAGACAAACTGTCCCAGCTTTCAGCAGCCACTTCATTGTTTCAGAAGGTGCATCCCCGAAGCTATAGTGTCCTACCTTCTCTTCCAAATCCTTTACCTCGACTACAGCTGCCTTGCTGCCTTGATGAGGTAGGCCCGGCCTCACCAATAGATAATTTTCACTTTGTAATCACCTCTTCCCAAACTGTGCCTGCCATCTGTCCCTTCGAGCAAGGAAATATGAAAATGCTGTAGTAGAGAGCTTTGCTTGCTAAAGAATTTTCAAAAACTTGTTTATATTTTATATAAATATTTATATATATATTTTTAAAGAGTCAAAATACAAATATTAAATCATCTTTATCATGCAGAAGTTTTTTAACACAAGAGCACATATTCCTAAGGTAAAATTCCTCCAGGCTGCAGTTAACCTTGACTCTTCCAGGGTGCCTGGGTGGCTCAGTTGGTTAAGCCTCTGCCTTCAGCTCAGGTTATGATCCCAGGTACCTGGGATCAAGTCCCACATTGGGGTCCTGGCTCTTCAGGGATCTTGCTTCTCCCTCTGCCTGCTGTTCCTCCTGCTTGTGTGTTCTCCAGCCCCCTCCCTGACAAATAAGTAAATAAAATCTGTAAAAAGGAAAAACAAAACCTCGACTCCTCTGATTCTCTCTTGCCTCTCATTCCATCAATAGCCAAGTTAATTCTGGTCTGTTCTCTCTTCTAACCATCCTCTTCTCTCCATCGCAATCTGTTTTTCTTACATCGAATCCCCAATCTATCTCCCTGATTGTTGCAGATATAATATGATAAGGCCACAGTCCTCCTAAAAGCTCATCAGTGGTGCCCCCTGTCCCAAGGATAACTCCCTGATAGAACATGCAATGCCCTTTCCCACCTGGCCACTGTTTCCTTCACAAGCCTCTTCGTGCTAAACTTGTCTAGACCTTTACACGAGATGTTTACTATGCATAGAATGTTCTGATCCACTAAAGGGAAATTAGGGGGATAAACCCTAGAGTTCTTACAGCAGATTGACTGTAGCACTAGCCACAGTATTTTATTTGCATTTATCTGTCTTACCCTCAGAAAGCCTTTCCCTACAAGGATGGAGAGTTATGTCCTGTTTCCCACACCAGAACCGTTCCTGGCACACAGTGGTCACAAAGCACACATTTGTTACACAGATGCTCCTGATATCATATCTAGACTTGATATTGTGGGTTCACAGAATAGTTATAATTGAATGCAACTAAAATCATGTTCTCAAATGGCCTAGAAAAAAGCCGGAAAGCACTATTCCACACCTACTCAATGCTTTCTTCAATGGAAATGAACAAAACAAACACAAAAAGTAAGGCCATCCAGCCTGTTGAAATAGCCAATGATGAAATAGGAAAATGTAGCTGCCAGAGGCTTGCCAGCTTAAACACTGGGTTGAGTAGCCACTGGTTACTGAAAGGTCATATCTAAGAATAAATATAATCTTAAAATTTTCCATCTTTTGAAGAGCAAGTCTATACGCAGATAATTCCTAGGACTCAAGCTGACCTGTAAATTTGAAATGTTGTATTTTTCTTTAGCCTCATACAAACTCTCTTAAAAATCACATCTTTCATGCCAAGCGTCAACTATTTATTTCCGTGTCAATCCTGAAATCCTCACCCATCAAGGAGAGAGGTGAAGACATGGGCAAGTCATGTGTCCCTCCCTATGGGAAGGTTAACCCCACAGATAGAAGCTGATATCCCTAAACCAACTTTTTATGGGTCCTAAATAAGAGGAGGGGGGAAAGCTGTGAGACTTAGAAAAATTTAAAGAAAAAAAAAAAGAAACAAAAATTTAAAGAAAAAGTCCCCAAGCTATAAAGAAGTTGTAAGTGTGGGATATGGCAGAAGGGGACGCATGGGAAGATTTCTTTAAAAAGCATAAACGCTGATTAGGATAATCAGATAATCTTCAGTCAAGGGCTATCTGAGTAAGGAACCAGATTTCAGATGCCAAGCAAAGTGCAAACTTGTCATAATAAAATCTACACCAGAAGATCTGATCATTAGTTTTTATTCTAGCTTGTCATTAAAATGACTTAAATATAAAAGTTGTATTTTAGACAAGCAAAACGCATCTGAAGTTTCAATATATACTGTGTAATGTTGTGAGACAAATGGCTCCATCTCTGACACAGCAACTGTAATACGTCCTTCCGATTCAGCTCGGATTTCTTGAAGGACAGTGCAGTGATTCTCAAAGTAAATCAATAAAATTCTTCAGCATTTTCAGGCCTCGTCTACAAAAAGAAATTAAGCCCCGTGTGTACATTCAGATCTTTTCCCAATAGAGTTTGCAAAATGAAACGCTCAATTCAAAATATCTTGAGTGCCATCAAGAGCGCTACCACTTTTTCATACCTTAGTTTTGCAAAATAGAATCCTTTATCATTTTGTAGGGAATCTTAGAAATGAGGATCTCATTTACCTAAATTTTATATACAGAATATGCAAATCTTGAAGAAGCAAAAGAAGAAATATTCTTTAGAGGGCAGCTAACCAACAGGATAAACTCCAAAATGAGGTTGTAAACAGATTAAAATATAATTTTATATTATTCAAATCTAATACACAATAGCAAGAAATGCCACTGAAATAAAACACATTCTTTTTAAAAATTCGCACAAACAACAACAGAAATATCACATTGGTTTCCAAATATTTTGCTTCTATTTCTATTTTAGTTATTGATTTCAGAGGGAGTCTCTGTACTAACTGTTGGCCTCCCTTTCCCAGCACCCCATAACACTGTAGGCCACACACAGTACATACACATCTTAAAGGAGCCTTTACATGTGAATTCCTAATGGGTTCTCAGTCACAGTGTCATGCTAAACCCTGGAGAAGGGTTTCCTGGGAAGTGAGGAAAAATAAATCTATATTCTAGATTCTGATAAGCCATGACATTAACTGACTTTTTTAAAATCAGATGTCAAAAGTCCTAAGAGAGAATTCCTAAGTGCTTTTCTGGAACTCTGCACTATAGAACTGAAAAGCAGTTGCAAAAGATAGGAATTTGGAGTCAGAAGACAGTCTTAAAACAGGGCTTATGTTAGTTATTGCTTTTGTGACCTTCAAATAGTCCCTTCATAATTACCTAGTTGTGTCTGCCATGATATGGGGGATATATCACATGCTCTCCTATCAGGATAAAATGCAAACAAATGATAATTAAACCTGAATTGTTTTACTGATATATTAGGATTACTTCCTTGGTCCAAATGAATGTTGCCCTGTCTCTGTGTCAATTCTATCCCCGAATCTTTGTACTTTGCATGTCTGTCTTCACTTGAAACTCTGAAGATCTCAAGATAGTTTGGGATTTGGACAGGTAATCCTAAGTAAATCTTGCCTCTTAAAAATGAGAAGTTATATTGCCTTTCTTCCTTACCCACAGTTACGAAAACCTACACGGAACAGAGATGGAGATAGAATTATTCAAAAACCATATTTAGTAATATAAGGAAAATAATAAAAAAGGATTCATGGGGAGAAGTTCATGATTTTTCAAAATCTATTTTTATCTATATTTGGCTAGCCTTAATCTGGAGATAATTACTTCTCTTCTTCTGGTTGGTTACACTTGCATATAAGCAGGACAAATGACATTAGAGTGTATTCACATCTACACTGTAGCAGATGAACCCAAAGCTATGACCAGTCTCTGAGAAGGTCAAGATGATTTAAATCATTTGAGGATATTGGTATTAAAAAATGAAGTAATGCCAAAATTGAATTTATAAAACTCGGGCATATTTTAAAAGTACACGTTTAACAAATTAATGCCTATATAGATAATAAAATACAATTATAAGGTCTCCTCTTTATTATCTCTGCCTTGAGCATTACTTTTACTGACCTTTTGAAAAATGGTTCCAAAAAGCTTTGCCCTTTTATCTTCCATGCCTTGGTGAGGCGGGAACATGAGGAGAAGATCCACCAGATGCTTAAGAGCCTTTGGCTGGAGACAATTGAGAACAAATGGAAAATCTGACCACATGATCTGTTATGACCTCAGTGGACTGCATACACATCATTTTTATTTCCTTGTTTATGTGTTTCATAACTAACTTGCACAGCTATTTGATATCCTCAAGAAAATTGTTGATCTTGCTCATTTGACTCCAGTTAAAGGAGTGGAAGCAAAGACCAAATAAGAAATAGGTGTAATTTAAGTTTGCTTAAGCAAACTTCTGTTAAGGGACATTTGGTAAATATTTTAAGCTTTGCTGGCCATATAATCTCTATTGCAACTACTCAACTTTGCTATTACGGCCTGGAAGCAGTCATAAGGACATGTGAAAGAATAGGTATGGTGATGTTCCAATGAGACTTTATGGAAAGTCATACTTCATGTAATTTTCACATGTCACAAAATATTCTTCTTTTGATTTTTCTCATTTAAAAATGTAAAAAGAAAATCATACTTCCCTCAGGGGCTATATAAATCACATGCTAAGCTAGGTTTGCCCTACCAGCCATAGTTTTTCAGGCTCTGGGGTTTTTTTTTTGTTTGTTTGTTTGTTTGTTTGTTGTATTTTTTAAAGATTTTATTTATTTGACAGAGAGAAACACAGTGAGAGAGGGAATGCAAGCAGGGGGAGTGAGAGAGGGAGAAGCAGGATTCCTGGCGAGCAGGGAGCCCCGATGTGGGACTTGATTCTGCGTCTCCTGGGTCTCCGGGATCATGACCTGAGCCGAAGGCAGTTGCTTAAGCAACTGAGCCACCCAGGCGCCCTGTCAGGCTCTGGTTTAACGTGGCCAGTCTAGTTGGACTAGGAATTGCTAAAGAGTGGTCAAGGTTCACTTATGTTCTCAATTAATTAAAGAGTTTCAGAGAAGAAACATACTTTAGGCTTACTCAAAATGTTTCTGAGAAAATATCAAATTATTCTACTAATGCACATCACTCTGAAATTTCTTTAACTGATCAGTTTGAAAACTTTCAATGTGCTCATTTCAATTGCAAGAATCATAAATGCAGACTCTATTCTGACTTTGGCATCAAGTTCAGCAAAATTTTGTCATTTGAGGCTATCCTTACATTACTTAAGCTTATGTACTCCCAAACCTCTACAGCTTTCTGCTTCTGCTAAACTTATCAAAACCCACAGTTTGATGCAGATTGAAATGAAGGTACTGAAGGAAAAGTAGAAGGAATGGAATTGGCTGCTTGTCAATATTATTTTGCTAAAAATTTTGGAGATGCATATGCTTCAGCATTCTTTCCCTATGCTTAATTATTTTAACAGTTAACCTTTTCAAATAATTCTATCATTTTCGTAAACAACTGACTTCTTTCCCCAATGATCAAACTTGATTTTTATTGTTACAACCCCCTTTAATGTTCTCTTAAAGCTCTATCTGAATGACCCACAGGACAATTTCATTTTTCCTTTAGGTTCAGTATGTTCAATGTCCCTGGATCTCTCTGAAAGTGTATTGATTGTGTGTATGTTTAGTACAGTGACTATTTGTAGTTAGTACCTTGACAAAGGACTACACAACCCTACTAAAAAAGGACTCACAGTTCATAGTGAAAATTTTTCAGCAGAAATAAGTCCCTAGTTAACTGAAAAACAAACAAAAGAAGCAAGAGCACAAACCAAACCAAACAACAAACGACAATGACACAGACGACAACAACAAACACAAAGAATCAGTACAAGGTGGCCAGTTCTGACATAGCAGCTGACTATGTTGTTAGGAGAATTATATACACACTAGTGTCAGTGGTAGGTTGGTTAATGCTTATAACCAGCTTTCTGGGGAGAAAAGCCCCGATTTACAGCACTTGCTGATTTCCATTGTGTGAATACTCCCGACCGTGGCCCATTTTAAGTCACCAATGTGCCATCTCTGAATGCGTAACTGAAAAGAGATGTATGCTATTAGCTCTTGTTATAAGCCAGTATGAGCTAGCTTCAGCACATCCCTGTCTGGTGCTGCACCAAGAAATCATAGTACTTTTTCCTGCTCATGTCTAAAAGATAAACTGAAGAGCAGAACTCCTTCCAGTGTTTACTTAAGCAACACATAAAGTAAAAATGTACAATGAAATATAATGGTACAAAAATACAATAAAAAGAAAATCCTCTAACTGATTAAAATATGGCAAAATATTGGACTTAAAACATGTCTTCAAGATAATTTACAAATAAAGGTCTTGACAGTTTACATCTTTTAGTAAGATTTAAAGTTGTTACATATAATGAGAGGGAAATTTAGCAGAAAAATAATCATTTATAAATGTCAGCAGAAGCTTATTTTTAAGATATAACCTTTTGTTAGATATATTTTCTTTCTATGTTCAAGGCAACACAAGTATAATCACAAAATGCATTTCTTTTATGAATGATTTAAATTTTTTCTCCTGAATATTAACTTTTTACAGTACACCGTGGCTTTTATGAATGTAAATCTGATTGATTGCAGTGACTCACATAGTCTAAAGGGGGCAAGAACACCATGCTATTCTATTAATATTGATTTATAACATGAGTGGTAGGTAGATGTTCATGGCAAGGAGAGACTAAAACTATGGCTTCCTTATAGAACTGAGTCCCTAAAGCTTATCCAGTTCAGTGAACAAGGCTTTCCTCTTTGAAGATAGCTATTGTTTATCTTGCCTTCTCTATTGGAGCAAGAATGCCTTACTTGTTTTACATTCAAATGAGAGTATCAGGATGACATTATACCTAACCTAGACAAAATGAGATAGAAATGTAAATTGCCATTAAGAAATGTAAAAGTAAAATCTTTTATTAGGATGAGCCATATCTGGTGGTGACTGAGACTATACTTGGTAGCTAAACAACTTTTCTTAGATACTTATATTCATATTTTAATTACAAGGTTCTACAAAGCTGCAGTGGGCAACAGCCAGGGTGTTTAGTGACAGATTTGTAGGACCTAAAGAAGGCAGCAGCAATACGGAAAAGTACCCTTCAAGGGGAGATTCCAAATCTTACTTCCTCAATTTAATGTGGTGGTTATTTAGGAAGATAATGGGTGCTTGATGATTTTGTTACAAAGGCATTGAGGTGCTGCTCAGGTGATGACCTCTACGAGGTTTGCTAGAAGGAAAAGTAATAGAACTGAATCTTGAAGGATATTATTATGAAACAAAAAAGTCAAGAAAGATGGTAAGGAGTTTAAAAATATGTGAACACTGGAAGAGTAAAAAAAACATGAGGTCAGTGGAATACAATTTCAAGAGGGAAAAAGTCAATTGCGGAAGAGAAGAAAATACTCTCTTCTGGATGAAAGAACACTGATTCTGACAAAGATCTTTGGGGACCCTGGAAACGGCATTTGATAAGGCTTCAGAGTAGTTTATTGTGAAGATCTGATGGGATACAGTTAGCTGTAGGTTTGAGAATCAAGGCATTTTGGGAATACCAATAGACATGCCAGTTCAAAGAAGAGGAAAAAAGAGTGTGGCAACGAAGGAAGCATTTATTTGAATGAAATGAGAATTGAGAGTCATGGTCTCTAGCTGAGGGAGAAGGTGAATTTCCACTAGGTGAGAAAAGGGGTTGTGAATGATGTTAGATCGGAAGGTTGGATTGAGAGATCTGGAGATTTCAGGGCTGGATAGTACCTTATAATGAAGAATACCAATGTCCATTGGGTAATGGGAACTACAATCAGAGACTAGAATGGAAAGGAGGATAAAAAAGTAGAGGTAATGTCAGAGAATTCCTAATCGAGACATACCAACTTTGTTCTACAGGCCTATATCTTGTAAGTCAAACTAGCACATGTTGCCGCAGACCTGCAGCCTGATCGCTCATATGGGCTCCCTCTGCAAGGCACGGAGCCCATGATCCTCCCTCAAAGTGAGGGAGCTCTGCAAAGTTGCAGTCATCGACACCAGAAGATATTTGTTTCCATTATTCCTTGTCTGTTCAACTATTATAATTTCTTTGACACTATTTCCTCTAACTTCACTTATAATCAAGTTAATGCTTTCTCTTGCTCTTAGCTTTGAATCTTCTTATGCCAATCCTTATAAATATTGATAATTGTAGGATTGTGGGGGCACAACATACCTACTTTAAAACTTAGTAAAACCTTTACTAACATAAGCAGCTTGGATATTGCGACCTCCTGTTTGTGTGACCCCTCATTCACCTCCCTATGCTAGGGAGCAATAAAACAATCTAATGAGATAGGGGTTTGCAGGAACCATCCTGTTCTCACGGGACATGTCTGCCTGAGACCAATCATTCTATAGATTAGGGTATAGTCAGCACATCCTGTTCTCACGGGACATGCCTGCCTGTGACCAATCATTCTATAGATTGGGGTATAACGAGCACATCCTGTTTCACATGGACCCTCTAAAAACACTATTATCACTATTGTCACTCAAGATTGATGATCTGTCACTCAAAGAAACTCTTTGCTCATATGGTTTCCACCTGAAAAAACATGTGACTCTCTATAAATAAAGAGCCCTGAGAACAGTGTTTTCAGGAGAGTCCTACTTGAAGTTTGGTCTCCTCATTTTCGCCGACTCCTTCCTCACTCTCGGACCCTAACTGTTGCTGGGGCTGGCTCCCGGAAACATGTCAAATAAAGTCCTAAATACTAAGGAATTAAAATGCCTTCCCAGGGCATGAGAAACTCATCAATCAATCTCAAGATCTTGCAATAGTAGAGATGGAAGTCTATCTCTCGTTCTTTCAGATACCTCACAACAAGATACTCAGAGGGCTGAACATAAAAGAAATATCCTATTTTCCATAACTAAGGAGACTTTTATTCTGCATGTTATAAGCCTCCTAGCTCTCAGAAGGACCAACCTGACAACAGTTATTGGGTTCTACATAGAATGGGCAAAATAATGCTCCCCCAAAGTGGATCATGTCCAAATCCCAAGAACCTGTGAATATGTTACCTGCATGACACAAGGGACTTTGCATATGTGATATCTAGGTGGACCCAATCCAATCATACCCAATCTTTAAAAGACTGGTCAGAGAGATAGGGGGAGCATAAGCAAGAGCAATTCAAAATGAATGTCAGACGCCTCTAGGATCTAGGGATGTCCCTCAGCTCATGGCCAACTGAGAAACTGGACACCAGCCCTACAACTGCAAGAAACTGAACTCTGTCAACAACCTAAAAAAGTCAAGGAAACAGGTTTCACTCCAGAGCTAACAGTAGAGAATACAATCTTGCTGACACCTAATTTTAGCCCAATGAGACTTGTGTCAGACTTAAATTTAAGATATTATAAATGTGTATTATTTTAAGCTAGTAAATTTATGGTAATTTGTATGGCAACAATGGAAAACTAATGTACTGTATATGACTCTGAAGTGTCTATGAGAGTGTATCTTTAATGAACATCAAAGAAGAATGAGAATTAATTTATATAATCTTCCAGGGGAATGAATGATTTGGAAACTCCTCCTCCCACCCCCCAAAACTTGCCAGCTACCAAAGACTTTTCCATTCCTATGTACCTGAGTCTCTGGAAATGAATTATACTTGGCAGCTAACTAGCTTGAATGCCTTTCTTTTTCCTCTTGGTCAGCCACTATTCCCCACTAACTCCCCAAGACTTCCACTTTCTGCTAGATGGTGTGATAGATGTTGGAATCCGGTAGGATCAAACTAGCTACATAATTATTATTATTGCTGTTGAATGATTATTATTGCAGTAACCCGTGATAGCACTGTAATGGAAGTCTATTCCAAACATAGTATGTCATAAAAGAGAACGCAACCAGTTTATTTTTAGGGATTGGGAATGGTAGGAAAGAAGAGGTGGAGGTGCTTCATGGGAATTCAGTGAGCAGGAGTTCAATAAAATGGCAGGATGATTCAGTCACATGTAGGGCACAAGTATAGGCATGAAGAAGTGAAATGACTTTGGTTCCTTCTCATTCATATTTTGCATAAATGGGAATCAAGGGTGTGAGTGGTAGCAGGCCAGAGATGTGGTTAGATAAATATTCAGGGTCCATATCATGTAAGACTTACTATGACATAAAAAGGAGTTTGGGATTTATAAACACGAGGCAAACTACTACAGAATTTTAAGCAGAGGAAAACAAAATTGTATTTATGCTTCCGAGGCAGCATGAAGGACAAATGGAGGTAGGTTAAGTAAGAAATAAAGACACAGGTTAGGAATCCATACAATAATGGTTATGCAAAAAATAATTAGAGCCTGAGGTAAAGTGACAGACACAAAGTGAAGATCTGAAAGTGCTTGAAATGTGCAGGATTTAGTGACTTTTCCTAAAGGATGGTTGAGGAAAAGTCAAAGATCATTATTAATCATCATAGTCATTACCATAATTAATTTTTGCTGGATCTTAATAGATGCCTATCACTGTGTTAAGCACTTCACTTAGATTATATTATGTGACCTGCACAATAACACTAAGGAAAAGGTGTGATCATTACATCCATTTTATCAGTGGAATAAAAAACTGAAATTTAGAATTTTTCAAAGTCACACTGTTTAATATCAGAGCCAAATTTTCAGAATCCAACCATTGACCTTAGAACCCATCTACTGCAAAAGCTATACCCCCTTGGCTACTATGTCATTGCCTCCCAAGGCTTACATCCAAGTTACTGGTTTGGGTGACTAGGTAGATGGGGGTACCAATCACTTAAAAAGTCAAAAAAGAAAGATGAATAGCCAGAGGTTGGAAATATTTTCAATGTGGGACATCTAGGTGGAGGGCCAAGGGCTCTTGGATGTCTGGATCTGATTTCTCATGCTGAGCCAAAAATTAACATAACTAGCAGGTATGTAAGGAGAAACCCAAGAAATACACAGCTACACTACAGATTAAACTCAGATATTTAAAAAAAAAAAGAAAAAAAAAGCTCTCCCAAATCTCCAAGATAGTACAATATCACCACCTACCATGATAACTGTCAAGGGCGACAGAGCTTGAGTCAGTTTAATCCTGACTGTGGAGTTATGGCTGCACATTTTAGGCACCCCTCACTTCCTCTTCCCATCTACTGCTGTGGTCACCTTCCTCTGCTGCCTCCTATCTTCCTGCCCTGGGGCTCCTGAACCATAACTGGGATAAAGAGTTGGGCAGAACCCTTCAAGTGTCCAACAACTGAAAATCATAGCAAATGTTGCAATCTGTAGTCCTAAAAAGGTTAATTTAATATTATCTCTTATGTCTCCATTTCTTACTGTCACTTTTTGTTTGTTTGATCATTTCCTGTTGCTGGCACTTATCAGTCTTCTGTGAATTTATATACTTTTTGAAACTTTTTCATCTATAACTGGGGCAGCTAATGTTTATCCAAAAGTGCTATTCTGAAGGTGAAAAGAAAACGATGAACACCAAATATGCATAGGAAAACCTCAGTAATGTTTTATTCCTCCCACTTTTCATCTTACCAAACTACATTTAGAAAGGATATAACATATCTGGGACGGGGTGGGGGGGAAGCTGCATAAATGAAAACAGAGAACAGAGATTGGGGAACTATTGGAGGATATGACGCAGAGATTCATAAAGTAGTATGTTCTCACAGACCCAAACAGAGAAAGGAAATTAATATGAAGATACAGAAAAATAAGATAATTGCAGCATTTAAATGTTGTCTTGGTCTAAAATGTACTTAAAAGAGGTAAATACTAATAAAGTAAAAGTGATTTCTCTCAAATTAAAGCCATTTCATTTATCTGTCTGGGTAGAACAATGATTCAGGTACTTCCCCATGAAGCCCACTTCCAAAGACATAATTGCTCTGACCCTGGCCATAGAATATGCATTCTGCCATTTAGTGCACTTTCTTGCATATTCATTCATCAAGTATTTATTACTCACTGCAAGGTGTGAGGCAGTGTGCTAGAAGCAATTTTGTCTTTTCTGCCTGATGGGCATTATTGTGACTTGATTAGGACAGAGCTGGAGGGTTTATTTAGGGATAGTATAATTAGATTTCATTTGAGCACTAGGTATTAGAAAGGCTCAACCTTTCTAAATTTGAATATGTAGGATATGAGCAGTTGCCAGGATCCCTCTGGGGGGGCCCTCACACCTACTGTCCTGGTAAGTTTTGAGATTGTGTTGGGGAGGTTGGTGAATAGCCCTGGACACTGGCCAGAAGTAAATCACCTCCATTGTTCAAGATTTGTGGATATTTCAGCTAGGCAAAATTGGATTTAGGCATTTTAGAGGCAAAAATAAAGGTCAAACCAAGTGTACAGGAGAGGAAGGATGAACTGGGCAAAGGGCAGAGCACACCGGAAAAAGAGAAACTATTTTAGGGGTGGATTTTGATCAAATGAAATACTTTGAAGAGATTTGAAAATCCTTTGCTCTATAAATACCTTAAATGATTTTCAGATTATTCAGGTAACTTGAAAATCCAACAAAATACCACATCAAGTTAAAGAGAATCTAGGGAGATATTGTTATTCGCCCACAATGCTCCCAGCTGGGGACTGAGAGATCAGGTATGCATCTGCTGTTCTCCATTATTTAGGTCATTGCACCTGATCAATAGTTGAGAGAATGAGCAGTATATAGTACTACTATTCTGTCTAGAGAGTTCATAGTTCTTTTTTGTCTTCACTTGTCAACATTTCCGACATTTCTGTGTTGTGTGAAACAAGTGGTCTTGTGTCATCCTCTGTCATCATGGAACTAAACATGGAGGGATAAATAAATGGTTTGGTTGGAAAACAGCTACTCAGCAGTGAAGAATAAACAGAGCACAGGTCATGTCTGCTGATCCCCACTACTCTCCTCTCCAGTCCATGCATTATTCCCATCAGGATAAGCACTCAATGACGAATGATTCAATATTTAATTTCCTTCTTGATTTTTCCCTAAGATCATGTAATTGAACTCTCATTACAGGTGCAACCAATTCTTTTCAATTTGTAGCTGAAAACTGCCATAGCACACAGATTCCAACCATATTTTAATGAAGCCTTTTATTAGCACAGTGGCTTCTACTGCCATGTGTAAAGGAGCTCTCTGCTTTTCCATTAGAGGCCACACTTTGGATGGGTTTATAACTTGGAAGTAAACCTTTTTGTCAGGTTGAAGTAGGGCAAAAAGGTTTTAGCCTTAAGAATACTTTGTTATTTCATAATAATAAATCAATTTTCCTTTAAGATCAGAGTGCAATAACAATTTTCTTCCAATGCTATCTCTTTGTATTTCTCCAGGTTTATATAAATGACTACCTTTCACACATTTATATCTCCAAAAAGCATTTGTTGAGGGTCAGGAAAAGGGTTCAAGAGTAAGGCAGGTGAATATTTTGTGCATGATGCTAATGCACTATCCATAAAGACCAGTTAGATTTTGCACTGAGAAGAATCTCTGTACCAAAGGCACATGGGCTGCATTTCTGATCGAGGCAAACTTTCCACAAATGCATTCTGTTGATCATCCAGGAATTAGACAAATGTGTGTGGGTGGCTCTGAATAAACCTCTCACCATTATCTGAAAAATAACTGAGAGGGGAGGGCCTAGAAATAAGGGTTAGTATTACGGCCCAAACACATGAGAGAGGGTCCCTTGTGTAAATGATAACACTTTTGCTTTTATAAGGGAATTTCCTCTCTCAGTCCAGGTTAATACATGTATAATCTTAAATAGAATGGCTTTCTTCCCCTCTACTCTACAGCAATGTGGGGTAACTGAAAATGATGACTGGATCACCAGAAAATGCGATAGAGCCCCCATGAACTCATGTGATCTCACCTAATCAAACACACACACACACACACACACACACACACACACACACACACACACACACAGTAAGCCCTTTATTTCTGGAAAATCTCTACTGATTTCCACAATTTGACACATTCTATTCTATGTCTTTGAGCTTAAAAAATTAAGTGGCTTTTTTTGAGAGTCATTCAGCATCGTAATTGGTGATGGTGCTTTTCAAAGTTTAAATCCATACGCCATCTCTCTTTTGAAGGATGTGTATCTTATTGGACGCATCTGAATTAAACAGCTTTCTCAACCAGCACAACTAGTTCTTGTTACTGCTGTTGGCAGCCAAACAACCACCATGGTGTTTGCCAGACCTTATGTTTGCTGTGTTCTTTTATTCCTTGTCATGTATCACTGTCTTTCAGTCTCAACTATCCTAGCTACCTTGCTTAATATAAATTGGACAGGATTTTAAAACATCATTTAACAACAACAAAAAAACCTTTTACTTCTTGACAACCTAGAGAAATGTATTCTTCTAAAAGGAAACAGATTGCTTTAAAAACGACATGTCACAGCTAAATGGTCATGCCACCGAACTTTATAATAAAAGGTATTAACCCCTTGGGATTTGTACACTGACCTCTATTTTGTTCTCTTTGTCACAGTTTTCAGGGAGGCAATGGCAAGTAGCTAGCTAGAGGCTATAGTTATGCAGAAAGAAAGGGCATAGAAGCAAGATGGCTGCAAAGACAGGTAAATCCACCTGTCAGCAACTCACAATCCTCCTCCCTCAAAAACCATCTTGTCATGCTGCCTACAGGCAAAGCTCCTTTTGCTTATATGCAGCTCTGAAAATTATGCTTATTATTGCCATGATCTCAAAAAGGCAAATTATTATTATTATTCATTCCCATGGCCTACTTTCACACTGAACAATTATGACTTCAGATGAGAAATAACAGTTTCATATCAAAATGCTCGTACATTTATGGAAATACATAGCTGTCAAGCTGCATAAAATTAGAAGCTTTCAATTTTAGTTTCAAAATCATTCTGCATGCAAATAGTGAATACAAACAAAAAATCGCTATAGCTCGTTTGAAATATAGTATTCTACCCTAACAACAGAAAGTTTCCAGCCAAAATAGTTAATTAACAACTAAATCATAATAAGCCTGTCTTTGTGCATGGCTTGTAAATGGTGAGCTGTCAATAGTCCAAATGCAAATGATAAAAAGGGTAACAAAATGAGGACCTCTGAGCCTTGGTTTTAACTGGGACACTGCAGAATTGAAATACTCCAAAAGATCTTCATGCCTTCTTCAAAACTTAAAAAAAAAATCATGTGGGTATGTAATCTACAGGAAACACACACACACACACTTCACAATAAATGTTCTATAATCTATTATTTTAGGTGAAAGTTCTGGGGATGAAATATTTGTATTAACAAATTGTCACAATATATTATATATTCACTGTGTATTCAAAAGAGTCACATATATTGAAATGAACACAATGTAAAAATAGGTTCAGTACTATTTAGTTTATCTCTCATGTTTAGAAGCACTTCAATATCTTATTTTGCTTTAGGATATCTATTATTAAATCAATTATTATTAGACTGGAAGGTTTAGATATGCTTATAATTGAGAGTCCTGGGAATAAATAAAGGAGGTATTGTAATTCACAAAAATTTTATTCCTTGCCTTATATATGTGGATCGTATGCACCAACATGTCCCACTGTCATTTGCAACTATTATGCTAAATATTTGTATTATTTTAAGAAATGGGATGCAGTTAGAATATCAGTTAAAAATCACTTAAAAAGTTATGACTAAAGTTCATAAATTATTTTCTTGAAAACAACCCAAATTTTGGTGATGCTGGTGATATATTTTTTTAATGTTATGCTCATTGTTTTGAATCTTCTGAATAAAAGTTTTACAAATACAGATTGGTAATTTTAAAAACCAGTTATTAAAATAATGATAAAGCTTGAAAAAATCGCTTTCAGAGCTGGCTATTTTTAGAAAGCAAAAACTATGTTTCACTAGTATATTTAGAAAATGATTGTGTTTTAAAACTAACCACAGAACATCAGAATTAAAATTATCCTCAATAACAATATTATGTATTGGAAAGAGCATAGAACAGAAGTTGAGAGACGGGTTTTCTGTCAGAACTCTGCCTTTAATTAGCTGTTGCCCTAAAGCAAGTCAAAGTTTTAAGTTTTAGCGAGATGAAGAATGGAATTGGAGGACAGTATTAAAGACTTTTTCCAGCTCTAAATATAAAATATTTACTGGATGCTTTGGATAAAATTTACCAAATATTCTTTATCATGATCACTATGTTAAAAATGTTAAGTTCTTATTTCGACAAGATTTTATCTTTGCATCAAGTGTTTAGCTATAATGGTGCAAGAATTGAAAAAAATACAAAATTATCTGATAACAGATGTCTGAGATCTGGATTCTGAACTATTTAGGATTCCAGAGCCATTATGATCCAAGAAACAAAACTGGAAGTCCGCCTTCTACCCAATTAAAGTTACTTAAATGTGATCATGTCCTGGGAATAAGAGAGGTATGTATCTCCACTTTGAATGATACCTAGAAGCTTTGAACACACACACACACACACACACACACACACACACACACACACTATTTAAAGATCATAAAGAAATGCACTTTGTCCCAGAAAAGATGAAAAAGTTATGCATTAAAAAAATTAATGGCAATGATAAATTTGATTTACATGCTGGAAGCTGAAAATCTGAAGGCTAACTCTATTAAGAAAACATAGAAACATTTTGCCTCTGACAAACTGTAAAATCTAATCAAAGAGCCGTATTTTTAAAATCCAATTTTTTTAACTCTCCTGTATTTGGTCTATTGTATAGCATGATGGGAATCATAATGTGGTGTGATTGTAAAGGCATGTGATGGGTTGATGGTTATTTTTATTGGTTTCAGTGGCCTATGGTCATGTACATATTACATTTCCCAAGGAATGAGGAAGCTACTTTTTTCACAAAAATTTCCTGAGTTGAAACAACAGGGTGAAGATGCCTGGGTAGCTATCAGTTAAGCATCTGCCTTCGGCTGGGGTCATAATCACAGGACCCTGGGATCGAGCCTCACATCAGGCTCCCTGCTCAGTGGAGAGTCTACTTCTCCCTCTGCCTGCTGCTCTGCCTGCTTGTGCGCGCTCTCTCTCTCTCTCTCTCTCTCTCTGTGCCAAATAAATAAATAAATAAATAAATAAATAAATAAATAAATAAATAAAATCTTTAAAAAGAAAAGGAACCACCAGGGTAATATTCATATAACCAAAGTATTTCACCCATCATTTTGAGTTTTACACTAATCCATACTTTATATTTTATTGGTAAAACGTATTATTAAAATTATTTATTATTTTATTTTTAAAATATTTTGCCTTATATACAGTTGAAAGGCTCGGTTTATAATTTAAGAACTACAGAAATTTTGAGAAACAGAGAGATGCTTACGCTCGCCCACTGTTGAAAATGTTTTGTCTTTTTAAGAAAAGAAAAATAGTGATTAGTAAAATTGATGAAAAATAAAAATGTAGGATGCACAGTAGGGTAAAATAGTGATTAGTAAAATTGATGAAGCAAATAAAAACGTGGAATGCACAGTAGGGTATTTCTAGTATTAAAGTTGCATTTTTTTTTCTTTTTATACTTTAACATTTATTTTTGGATTTAAAAAGTAATATTCATGTAACAGCAACTTTGATGAGCAGAGGCAGAACAATAACTACTCATGGTCCTTTCATAATGCATATCATCTAACAACTTTGAAGTGATTACTTTCATTTTCTTTTCATAAGTGTCCTTCTTTTACACAGCTATTATCAGATGATTTTTATACTGTGTATGGTGATATTTCATTTCACAGTATACAATAAACATGTTGCCATGACCTTACAGGATTCGAGTGACCATTGCATGGAATGCCTACATGAGTTTGTGTGGCTGTACCATAATTTATCTAAATATTTTCCTATTGATGAACCTCTAGGTGGTGTTAAATACTTCCATCTCAAATAATATTGAAACAAACATCCCTATAGAAGTATACTGTTTCATATTTTGGATTCTTTCCAAGAAGACTTTAATACAGTCTTCTTCGAGGAAAGAATAACAAATAACGTTACCATGTTAGTACCATGGTTTCTGGTACTAACTTCCAATTACTTTCAAAAAAATTTTTACCAAAATACAACTGATAGTATAAAAGACTGTATCATTGTTTAATAATGGCTAATTTGGGGATTGGAAATAGATCTTTAATGTTATTTCAATTTACATTTCTTTAGATACAAAAGGGTTAGTTTTTTATAGATTTATTAATTACATGTTTTATAATGATCACTTCCTGCCTTTGTCCATTTATCTGCTGAGTGCTAATATATTTTCAGTATTTATGAATCATTTAGCAATTAGATATTTGTATTGTTTTTTTTTTAAAGATTTTATTTATTTGACAGAGAGAAACATAGCCAGAAAGGGAACAGAAGCAGGGAGTAGTGAGAGAGGGTGAAGAAGGCTTCCGGCCAAGCAGGGAGCCCGATGTGGGACTCGATCCCGGGTCTCTGGGATCATGACCTGAGCCGAAGGCAGTTGCCTAACCAACTGAGCCACCCAGGTGCCCCAAGATATTTGTATTGTTTTTAATATTTGCTGAAAATAATGTCTCAAATAATTAAAATTTTTTCCTTCCTACAGTTTATTTCTTCCTTGTGTTTTCTCTGTTTCCTTAGTTTTCATGTTGAGCAGGAAATATTCAAGGGTTTAACTGAATAATCAGTGAGTTGATAATGGTGAAATTATAAATTGTATTTCCTATAGATATTTATCCCTTATCCATTTATTGAATGATCTTCATTTTTATCAATAATTTACAATGTTATTTATTATATACTTAACATATACTATATCAAATTCTTGTATACAAGAGGTTCTATTTCTAGATTAACTAATAACATTATGTTAAGTATTTTCATTTTACAATGTGTCTTAAAGTATTTCTCTTGCCTTTAATACAGTAGTGACAATAAATGACTTAGTCATCTTTTTACTTCTTTATCATGTACTATATCTAGCACAAGTACTTTGAGTTTCATTTATATAAAGTACTTCAAATAAACTAGATATAATGTATTAATGAAAAAATAACAGAATACAGACTATGATTTTTGTTCTAAATTATGTGTGGAGATGATTACAAAAATTACATTAAATAACATAATTGAGGACAAGGAAAAATATATCACATAATTTCACAGTGAAACATTAATATTTGCTAGGATCCCCTGGGAAGATCCTCAGAATCTGCAAACATTGTGACAATTTACCTAACGCTTACTGTATTAGTAGATCATTGGTGAATCTGATTTTAATCCATACAAGGTAAAAATATGTATATGGATATAGATAGAATCCAGGGTCCTATGCATATGCATATGTAGGGGACTTCCTTTTTTATTTTCTATGGGTATGTGTGGGTGTAAAAATTTCAACTCATTCTCAAGTACCTAGGTCCTTATTAAATAACCTAAATTAGTACTTCACTGTTAATAGTGTATTAGCAGATGGCAGAGAAAGTGTTATATTTATTCTTCTTACATGAAGATCACTATGAACAGATGTAGGGCAGACCATAAACTGAAACCATCTATATTCTTCTGTGCCTCATTACAAATAGTGCATAGGGATAAAACTTTAAGACTAGGACAGGTGGTTTGAGCATGTCCAGAAATAGAAATTAGGCTCTAAGAAACAAAGTCATATATAGCACAAATGTCTGCTGAGTTTTCTGCCTTATTTTCAATTTTTTAAAACTAAAAACAGTTCCATGTCCTCCAGAGAATCCTTATCATTATAGAATAGAGAGCTCCAAGCAAAGACAATGTAAATTTATTATTTTTTAATGTTGATTTAATTTATGAGAAAGAAAACATCTTTGGATTATCAAACACATTAAAAAGTTTAAGAATGAGAAAGAAAGAAAAAGAGTATATTACTTATAGGACATAGCCACAAAGTAATGAAATTTAAATAAAGTCCAAAGATTTATATGTTCAATAATGGTCTGCCTACAAAATAATACTCTAACACTCAAAGCATTTCAAAATACACTTGACAAATGCTCTCAAGAATCAGTTTACATGGAATTATATTTTTGATCATGGCCAAATGGCTCTTGTTGATGTCCCCAAATGACAACTATAAATTTGGGGGAATATGCAAAACTATGTGAAGACACTTGGGGAATAGCTGTGAAGAGGCAGATTCTAGAGGAAGATGTGCATATCTTTGGAAGAACATAACAGAATCTAGAGTCTTCATACTGTATTATTCATGATGTCTGTGACATAATCCAAATTGCATTAAAAGAAATAAGAAACATGATCCATACTCAATAAAGACAAAACTAATAAAGACTGAATCTAAAGTGTCCCAGGGGTTAGAATGAGTGGACAAGGATTTTAAACAGCCATCATAACTATGCTCAGGGATATAAGAAAACTATGGTCAGTATTAATGCAATTATAAATACATAGATGAAAAACAGAAACTTGTAAAAAAAATGAGCCCATAGAACTAGAAAATGCGACATCTGAAAGAAAATTTCACTGGAGTTAACAGTAGATTGAAAGATACCAGAAGATTGAGTGAAAATAAAGCTAGATCAACAGAAATTATCTAATCTAAAGAGCAGACAGAGGACATTTTGAGGAATCAGTTGACCTGGATTCTCAAACATTTCTGATGGGATTGTATATTACTACAACTTCTTTAGGCAGTAAAGTGACAAGTATGCCACAAGATGTACATACATAAAACTACTGACTCAACAATTCCATTTCCAAGAATTTACCCTAGATAATAAAAAAGTCCTTGAGGGCAAGAGATGTCATTTTTTGGTTGTTGTTGTTCCCTGCTGTATCTCTAGCACTTAGAACAATGACTGACACATAGTAGGAAAAATAAATTAATGGATGAGAAAAAGGATGGATAAATTCATAAATTATAAATAAAAATGATACAAGAATGTATATACAAGGATGTTCATAGCAGTATTGTTTCTTAAAAAAAATAAAATCAAATCCCCAAAGACAGATATGTGATTGTATGAAGTCTAATATATTCACAGAATTAAATGTTCTTCTTACAAAAAATGAGGCAGATGGGTATTTATAGCTAAGGAAAAATACCCATAACCTAAAGTTTAATGAAAAAGCAAGTGGCAAAACAGTATATACATGTTATGTATTTAATACAGTGAGATGATTAAAGCCTATTCTTTAAAATTTAATAGAACCTATAAGACAAAGACTACTAAAATCATTCCCATATGACCACACCTTATTGTTTTTTTAATCTCAAATTACCTCGCTTATTTAGTGCTAAATGATTTTTAAAGATCAAGTACTTTCTCAAAGGAGAGGCATTTGCTAATATTCAGGGTATCCAAAAGAATATGTTAAAAATTCTGAAATAAATCACCAGGATGTTTCAAGCAAAGATAAACATCATTATATGTCAATCACTTATCCTGGAGACCATCAGACGGTGGTTAAGAATATTTACATCAGAGTTAATTATTAATTGACCTTAAGAAAAAAATACCTCTCTTTGCCTGGGCTCTCATCTTTAAAATAACAGCTATAAAATTAATTAATTAAGAACACCTATCAAGGTTACATTGTAAACATTAAGTGTTAATAAATACAAGGCATTTAAAGTAGTCCCTGCCACATGTTGCTGTAAGAGTTAGTCATTATCTTACAATTGCATATGTAAGTTTTATTATCATAGCTTTTACTTTTTAACTTTTTACATTGAGATAATTTCATACTTAATAGAAGAATTGCAAAAATATACAATTACCATATATCCTTCACCCAGTTTCCCTTATTTTAACATCTTTTATAACCATAGACCATTTATGAAAACTAAGAAATTAACCTGGGGGCCTAATATTCACTAAAGTGCAGAATTTATTCAAGTCTCTCCAATTTTTTTCGCTAATATTTTTTTTCCTGTTCAAGGACCCATTCCAGAACCTTGCACTTCTTTTACTTGTGACAGTTACTCAGTCTTGTCTTTATGACCTTGACACTTTTGAAGAGTAATGATCAGTTATTTCATATACTGTCCCATAATCTGACTTTATCTAATGTTTCCTTATCATTAGATTGAATTCCTATATTATTGGAAAATATATCAGAAAGGTGATGCGCCCTTCTCAGTGCATCACATCGGGTACATCATAGTGATGGACATTATCCGTGAAGTTAACCTTGATCATTTGGTTAATGTAAGTGTCTGCCAGGACTCTGCACTGCAATGTTATTTTTTCCTTTTGTAATTATACATTTGGGGAGGGAGATACGTTGAGACTGCAAATATCCAGTTTTTGTTTAAATTTTACTCACCAGTTTGGCATCCATCAGTAGATCTTGAGTAAAGTAATTATTACTTTAGTGTTCTAATGGGGATGTTCTATTTCTCTCATTCTGTCTACATTTATTCACTGGAATTCTTCTTTAGGAAGAGCTATCACTTCAACGCATTTATATATTGGTCCACTTATGAATTTTGGTCAGTATGGATTCACAGGTATTTATTTTAGTTTGGAGGTATAATCTAAAAATTTATTTATTTGTTTATTTATTTATGTATTTAGGTATGATATTTATTTTGTTCCTTAAGTAAGTCCAACTGTGGCCATTGGGAACTCTTTTAGGTTAGCTAGTAGGCCTTTTGGACACTCCCCCTTTTTTTCTTAGCACTTTCCTATTTTCCGGCAACACAAGATGCCCCAGTCTTATTTTATATTTTCCTGTCCCAGCTCTGGAATTGTGTAATAGTTTTTATTTTTATCTTAAATCTTTAAGTTTATTTTGAGAGAGAGAGAGAGAGAGAGAGAGAGAAAGAGAGAGAGAGAGAGAGAAGCGTCAGAGGCTCAGAGGGAGAAAGTATCTCCAGCAGACTCCACACTGAGCATGAAGCCCGACTCGGGGCTTGACCCAAACCAAAATCAAGAGTCAGACGCTTAACTGACTGAGGCGCCCAGGTGCCCAGGAATTGTATAACAGCTTTTAAATCACACGAGTTTTAGCAATACCCCATATTCCTTTCACAACAATATAAACCAACAATATCACTCTAAAAATCTCTAGTTATTGTTGAATTTAAGTCTCCTTGTTAATTATTTGATGCATGCAAACTCCTGAACATTATTTTAATTAATTGGACTTAAGTAATCCTTGCTAATTTTTAAAAATAATATGAAACTCTCCAAATATTTTAAACTGTGAGGTATAAATATTTGAAGTTTGAGGTATGAGGAGGAAAGAGTATTTTGCAGAAATGATTTAACCTGTTCTGATGCAAAGCACTGTCAAAATTACCCACCATAACCTACTGTTCAAAAATTATACATCTTGTTTCTTCAAGAACCCCTACCAACTTGACATTTCTTAATATGTTCCTGCCTTCCAGGGGAATCAATTTGATTTTTCAGCAGTTTATCACTGTTACTATACTTAGAAAGCCATCATATTCATCAATTAGTATCTTCGGTTTTAAAATCTTCTCAGATTTGGGGCGCCTGGGTGGCTCAGTTGGTTAAGCGACTGCCTTCGGCTCAGGTCATGATCCCGGAGACCCGGGATCGAGTCCCACACCGGCTCCCTGTTCGGCAGGAAGCCTGCTTCTCCCTCTCTCACTCCCCCTGCTTGTGTTCCCTCTCTGGCTGTGTTTCTCACTGTCAAATAAATAAAATCTTTAAAAAAAAAAAAAATCTTCTCAGATTTTTTTGGATAGGGTTTTAAGGCATGTGTAAGCTTTAAAAATATTTATCTACCATGGCCTGACATTACCATTGCCTAAGTTCTTACTGGTAGTTAGAATTCATTTATAAACATTATCGGAGGTACTACTTGCTAATCATAGGACAACAAAAGCCTGTCGATAGATTGAAATTGAATTGAAATGCTGAATTCTCATTAGAATTTTATAATCAGAAGTTTTCTTACACTTAGGGACTTTATCCTGTTTAATATTAAAACTTATTGAAAGCATAACTACTAAAATATAGGCCATTATTAGGAATACATTTGGATTAGAGATCTAAAATTAAAATGCATTCTCATTTAAAAAATAGTGGTGCATTTTTTTGTTTAAAATTATTTTGAATAAATACAAAATCTTGCTATATTAATTTTCATTTGCTAGTACAATGTTCAGTATGTTTATTTTTATTATCATATTATTACCTTTATTTGTATTGTATTTCACAACTTATGATAAATAGCTTTTGCATGTATTATTACATCTGATGCTTCAAACAAATCTTTTAAAATGCAAAACAAGTATTTTTATTATTTGCATTTTATAAATGAAAAGACAAAGGATGAGAGAAATTCAGTGCACAGTTCAGAGCCAGGACCTGAATATAGATCCTAAGAATGGAGAGGCTCCAGACACCAATTCTGCCTAATAAGTGAGGTTCGGATGGAGGTAAGAGGTAGTTGAAAGTCACTGTCGCATATACAACTAACAATTGCTATGGGCTCATGAATTTCTCTACTGCCTATCTTATAATAGGGATAGGCAGTAGAGATGCTGCTATAATAAAATAGCGCAGACTGGGTGGCGTATAAAATGGTAAATTTATTTGTCACAGTTCCAGGGACTGAATGTCCAAGCTCAGGATTGCTGCATGGTTGAGAGGGAGCCCTCTTCCAGGCTTCAGACTTCTTGTTATGTTCTAGAATGGTGAAAGGGGCTAGGGAGCCCTGAGGGACCTCTTTCATAAGATCACAAATCCCATTCATGAGAACTCCACCCTCATGATCTAATCACCTCCCAAAGTCCCCATCTATTAATACCATCACCTTTGGGGGATCCAATGTGTGATTTTGGGGTGGGGGGACAATGATACAAACATTCAGACCAGAGTACTGCCCCACCAAAGCATACATCCCAGTAGTTCCCAAACACCTCCTGTGTTACTCTTAGCAATGGTCATGTCCTGGATGTCAAAGTCTGAGAGGGTGTGAGGAAGCCTGGGAAAAATGCCTGGGTTTGCCCCAGGAGTAAGCAAGGGGGCATGGGGTATACCCCCAATACTACTGGGTCTTTGAAAACCACAAGCCTTGCTGAAGTTATTAGGAGCAGTTGTACTGTCTATAGCGCACACACTCCCTAAACACCTCTGAAGCCACTAATTTAAAAGGGCAACTTTCTCAGGAATCAGGGTTTTTTCCATCTGTAATCAGATTGCTCCCTCCTTTCCATCATGTTCCAAAAACATACCTCTAGTCACAAAGGGGAATGACCAAGAGAGATGGGACAAATCTGAAAATTCATTACTCAAAAAGCACATCCTATTAGGTAGTCTTCAATCTTTACCTTGTAAAAGTGACATCAGCATCATGACCGCTCAGCCATTCACTTCCCTTTGTCTCTCTCTTTTAAGTTATAGCCCATAGGACATTCATAGCTTGCAAAGGAACCTCTGCACAGAACCCAGGACTCTTACATCCATACATCTGAAAGTGGGTGGATTGAACCTAATGGAGGTAGTGTAACTGGGAAAGTCCAGGAGCAGTGGACACATCCTGAAACCCTGTCAACCTCAGCCACAGCTGGAACTATGACACTTGATGACCCTGGCAGTGCGGGCAGCCCCTGTGACACCCTACCTCCTCACACAATGATGGCCAGAGACCCCATGACCCTGGCAGTACCCTCCCCCCAAAAAAAACCCTGGTGGTAGAAGCAGCAAGAACAGTGCCAACCCCTCTGACATGGGGGTGGAGAGTGGAAAGGGCAGGATCCCAAACGTAGCCACCAGGCAGCTTGGTTAGGAGAAACCAAAAACTTGTGCTATAGTGCCATCTGCTGGAAAACACGAGAAAGGCCTCTAATTGCCAACCTGTTGAACTGTTAAAACCAAAGTAGGCAAAACTTTACCTAAAAAAGAAAGGGGTTTGCTACTTCAAATGCACAAGCAGAGACACAGCTCATCAAACCTCATGAAAAGTCCTGGTAATACAGTATCACAAAAAGAAAATGACAATTCTCTAGCAACTAAACTCAGTCATAGAAGATTGGAATCTAAGTGAGAAAATTCAATATTGTTGTTTTGAGGAAATCTGATGAGCTACGAGAAAACTCAGAAAGGCAGTTCAATGAACTGAGGAATAAAACTAATGAGGAGGAGTACTTTACCAAAGATACTGAAATTCCAAAAAAAAAAAAAAAAAAAAAGAACCATACAAAAATTCTGAAGTTGAAGAACTCAATAAATGAAGAACAAATTATAAAGCACTGGAAACAGAGCAGATCAGATGGAAGAAAGAATACAAGGGTCTTTTAGATAGGACTCTGGAAATGATTCAGGAGGAAGAGGAGAGAGAATTAAGATTTTTTAAAAGTGAAGAAACCCTAAGAGAGCTATCAGACTCCATTAGGAAAGCCAGTATAAGAATTTAAAGGGTATACTGAAAGGAGAAAAGAAGGAGAGGGGGAAAGAAGGGTTATTTAAAGAAATAATAGCTGAGAACTTCTCAAACCTGGGAAAAGAACTAAATAAACATACAAGTCACTGAACCTAATAGATCATGTTGTTATTGTAATGCAAAAAGACCCTGCCCAAGATACATTATAATTAAGCTTTCAAAAGTCAATGATAAAGAAAGAATCTTAAAGGTAGCTGGGGTGGGGGTGAAAAGGGGGGAAGCAGTAATCTACAAAGGAATACCCATTAGACACTCAGCAGAGTTTTCAGTAGAAACTCTATAGGCCAGGTGACTGGGATAATGTGTTCAAAGTATTGAGAGATAAAACTCACCAGTAAAAAATACTTTACCCAGAAAAGTTATCCCTCAGATATTAAGGTGAAATAAAGGCTTTACCAGAAAAACAAAAACTGAGGGCATTTACCACCATGAGACATGCCTTATAAGAAGTGTTGAAAGGAGCTTTTGTACCTGAAACAAATAAAAAACAAAACTACCAAAACTTTTGAGGAAGGCATTAAATAGATAGAATGAGAAAACTGTAACTCTATTTTAGAATAGGGTGCCAAACTTTGTAGCATAAAGTTTAAAAAGAAAAGAAGAGTTAACATAGCTAATGCAATTTGGTAACAAACTCATAGCACAAAAAGGGATAATTTATGACAATAAAAATATAAAAGTGGAGGGCGAAAACAATGGAACCTGTATAGGCAAAGGAAAATAAGTTGCTACAGGCAGAAAAAGGACTATTTTATCTATGAGACATTTTATGTAAATCTCATCACAGTAACCACAAAAGAAAAATCTAGAGCAAAGATAGGAAACATAAAGAAAAATAAGAAAATTAAGCAAATCCTCACACAAAAAGAAACACCCCACTTTGCAAAACTTATGATTTCCAGGTCTCTGTACAAGAGGCCAAATGTGTACCTGAGGGAAGAAAATGTCTGAATCCAGGTGATAATATTTTTACTTCTTTTTTTTTAATTTGGGTATAGTTGACACACAATGTTACATTAATTTCAGGTGTACAACATAGTGATTCAACTTCTGTGTACACTGTGCTATGCTCACAAGTGTAGCTACCACCTGTCACCATGTAACACTAATACAATGTTATTGACTATATTACCTATGCTGTGTCTTTCGTCCCCATGACCTATTCATTCCACAGTGGGAAGCCTGTATCTCCCACTCCTCTTCCTCACTTTGCCCCTCCTTCCACCCTCTTCCTTTTGGCAATCATCAGTTTGTTCTTTGTATTTATAAGTCTGTTATATCTCTGTATTTATAGATATTGCTCTTTGCTTGTTTATTCACTTGTTTTTTTTATATTCTACAACTGAGTAAAATAATAAGGTATTTTTCTTTCCCAGTCTGATTTATTTCAGTTAGCACAATATCTAGGTCTATTCATGTTGTTACAAATGGCAAGATCTCATCTTTTTTTTTTTTAAATGTCTGTGTAATATTCCTCTGCGTGTGTGTGTGTGCGCGCGCGCGCACGCACGCGCCACATCTTCCCTTATCCATTCATCTATGTAAGGACAGGTAGGTTGCTTCTATGTCTTGGCTATTATAAATCATGCTGCAATAAACAGAGCAGTGTATATATCTTTTTGAATAACTGTTTTGGTTTTCTTCCATTAGCTACTCAGTAATGGAATTACTGGGTCCTATGGTATTTCTGTTTTTAACTTTTGAGAAAACTCCTTACTATTTTCCACAGTGGTTGCACCAATTTACATTCTCATTAAGTGCGTGGGAGCTCATTTTCCTCGACATTCTTACCAACACTTGTTTTCTTGTCTTTTTTTTTTTAGCTGTTCTGACAGGTGTGAAGTGATATCTCATTGTGGCTTTGCATTTCCCTAATGATTAGCAATGAAGCATCTTTCCATTTTGCGTAGCCAGGATACCCCTGCACTGAGCATCTTATGATACTCTGGCTTCTACTTAGGTGATTATAATTTTAAAAGATCAAGCTTTTATAGATGACCATGCCATTAAAACCTGAATGAAAGACAACTTCAGAAACATCTGCAAAATTTGAGTATCTATTACTAAGGGAAAAAATTCCACAATGAAGCAAAATAATAATTTTATATTATTTCTTATTGTTTCTTGTACTTGTATAAATACAGATAGATTCATCTTTTAAACAGTTTCCATGCAAAACTTTGAGTAGTTATAAGTTAATGTTCATTACATTGATAGAAAAAAATTTTAAAGCATTATTTAGATAAAAGTACAATATTTTAAGATTCATAACACATGCATTCCTACATTTATGAAATTGTTATTGAGTTCCTTCATGTGCGAGGCATTGTTGACCTGGGGCTTGGGGACATTTCATAGTAGTATGGTGTGGGTGACATGTACTGGCTCACTTCTCCTTTCACCTACTTTTCCTAGATCCTTTCTGTCTCTGTGTAATAAAGAACAAAAGACAAAGCTGCAGCAGGATGAAGGGGAGTTCCAGACGTTATTAAACGAAGGCCCTTTGTGCAGAGATATAAACTACAGATACTTAGTGAGATTATAAGCTTTAAAATTCACTTCAAAACTTAACATTTAGAGAAGCCAAATAGAAACAGAACACTAAAACCCTTGAAGCAAGCTTCAGGGCCCCTGTAGGAAAGAAAAGCTGTCATTCTGATCGCCCTGA
>PITA01004876.1:0-117716 GCA_004023965.1 Spilogale gracilis | reverse complement strand
TGTGGAAAGAGCCAAGGTGCCCATCAACAGATGAATGGATAAAGAAGATGTGGTACATATATACAATGGAATACTATGCCTCCATCAGAAAGGATGAATATCCAACTTTTGTAGCAACATGGACTGGACTGGAAGAGATTATGCTGAGTGAAATAAGCCAAGAAGAGAAAGTCAAGTATCATATGGTTTCACTTACTTGTGGTGCATGAGGGGTAACCTGGAGGACAGTGGGAGAAGGAAAGTAAATGGGAAGTAGGGTAATCTAGGGAGGGAAATGAAACAACAGAGACTTTGGACACAGAAACAAACTGAGGGACTTGGAGGGAGGGGGGTGGAGGGATGGAAGAGCCTGGTGGTGGGTACTGGGGGCACCTAATGAGTGGAGCACTGGGTGTGGGGAATGGGGAATGAATCTTGGAACACTGGAAAATAAAAAACTTAAGTAACAATAAAAAAATGACATTTATAGAATACTCTACACAACATTGTGTATGATAGACTATAGTCTGGTGACAAAATAAGCCTCAGTAAACTTTAAAACAGTGAATAATACAAAGTATGTTTCTGGGTACAATGGGACTATAGTAGAGATCTATAATAGTAAGAAATCTGCACTTTAAGCAACACACTTTTGTTTTTTATGTATTTATTTTTAAGATTATTTATTTGTTTATTTATTTGATGGGGTGGGGAATACAAGCAGGGGGAATGGAAGAGGGAGAAGCAGGCTTCCCATTGAATAGGGAGCCTGGTATGGAGCTCCATCCCAGGATCCTGGGATCATGACCTGAACTGAAGGCAGACACTTAACGACTGAGCCACCCAGGTGCCCCAGCAGCACACTTTTAATAATCAGTGGGTTAAAGAAGACATAGCCAGGGAAATTAAAAACTATTTTCAGTTACATAAAAGAGAAAACAGAACATACCCAAACTATAATGTACAGTTAGAGCAGTGCTTTGAGAGAGACTTATAATTAGGCATGCCTATATCAGAAAAGAAGGTTCCAAGTCAGTAATCTGAGCTTCTACCTTAAGTAGTTGTAAAACAAAGAACAATCAAAACTCAAACTAGGTACAGGTGAAGTAATTAGAATAAAGATCAACAAAATGGAAAATTGAAAACAGAGAAAATCCATGAAACCAAAATTTGTTCTTTGAAAAGATAAACAAAACTGAAATAATAATAAATTACCAAATAAATAATAATAAATTACCATACTGACCCAAGAAGAAATAGGAACTCTGAACAGACCTATAACAAATAAATTCAATTATGAATTTAAAATTTTTCTACAAAGAAACTCCAGGCTCAGATGACTTCATTGATGAATTACATCAAAAATCAGTCAGAATGGCCAAAATTAACAAGACAGGAAACAAAAAGTGTTGGAGAGGCTGTGGAGAAAGGGGAACCCTCTTATACTGTTGGTGGGAATGCAAGTTGGTGCAGCCACTTTGGATAACAGTGTGGAGATTCCTTAAAAAATTAAAAATAGAGCTACCCTATGACCCTGCAATTGCACTACTGGGTATTTACCCCAGAGATACAGATGTAGTGAAAAGAAGGGCCATATGTACCCCCAATGTTCATTGCAGCAATGGCCACAATCGCCAAACTGTGGAAAGAGCCAAGGTGCCCTTCAACAGATGAATGGATAAAGAAGATGTTGTACATACACAATGGAATACTATGCCTCCATCAGAAAGGATGAGTACCCAACTTTTGTAGCAACGTGGACCGGATTGAAAAAGATTAGGCTGAGTGAAATAAGCCAAGTAGAGAAAGTCAAGTATCACATGGTTTCATTTACTTGTGATGCATAAGGGGACAGTAGGAGAAGGAAAGGAAATGGGAAGTAGGGTAATTTGGGAAAGGAAATGAAACATGAGAGACTTTGGACACAGAAACAAACTGAGGGTCTTGGAGGGGAGGAGGAGGGAATGGGAGAGCCTGGTGGTGGGTACTGAGGGCACATATTGCATGGAGCACTGTATGTGGGGCATAAACAATGAATCTTGGAACACTGAAAAAAAAAATCAGCATGAGAGGGCACCTGGGTGGCTCAGTCAATGTGCGTCTGCCTTCAGCTCAGGTCATGATCCCTGAGTGCCTGAATCCAGCCCCACAACAGGCTCCCTGCTGGGTGGGAGGCCTGCTTCTCTCTCTCTCACTCCCCCTGCTTGGGTTCCCTCTCTAGCTGTGTTTCTCTTTGTCAAATAAGTAAACAAAATCATAAAAAAAAAAATCAGCATGAGAACTAACAATAAATGTTTCTCAAGGTTTTTTTTTTTTTTTTTTTTTTTTTTTTTTAAGTAGGGGAGAGTTTCTTAAAATCCAATCATTCTAGTCCCATGGTGGGATTAGTGATTTTTTAAGGAGATGAAGGACCAGAGCTCTCTCTGCCAGATGAGAACTGAGGAAGAAATTATCCTTCTGTGAGATGAGAAAAGGATTCTGACCAGAAATAAATTAACTAGAATCTAAAATTTGGACTCCTCAGACTTCAGGCTCTGAGGAATAAATTTATGTTGTTAAAAGCACATATATTAAAAAAATCCAACTAATGCTTGGAGTATAGTGTGACCTTGATTCTAAAACTAGATAAAGACATCACAGAACACTATAAACAAATATCTCTCAATTGAATAGACATACAAAGTATTAACATAATAGCAAATAAAGTTCAGCAACATGTAAAAAGAATTGTATACTTTAATTGAGCTTTATCCCATAAGGGTAAGATTGGTTTTACAATTCAAAATCAGTTACTGTAATATGCCATATGAATAGCATAAAGAGCAAAAACTTCATAGACATCCCAATAAACAAAAAGAAAAAGAACTCATCAAAATCCTATACTCATTCGTGATAAAAACTCTTCACAAAAGAGAAATAGAAAGGAATTCCTCAATCTGATGAAGGGCATCTGTGAATAAACTGACAGCTAATATCATACTTGACTGTAAGATTTAGAATGAGGAAAAGTTATCTGCTTTTGCACTTTTGTACTGAAGATTCTAGGTAAAGTGTGAAAGAAAACAAATTAAAATGTCCCCTTTGGTAAGGAAGTTATAAAATGATTGCTATTCACAGATGGCATAAACCTATATGTAGAAAATTCTAAGGAATCCATGAAAAAAACAAGTAAAATTAATTGATGAGTTTCACAAGGCCACTAGATATGAAGTCAAGATACAAATACCAATTGTATATTTATAAATAGCTGTGAACAATCTGAGAATAAAATTAAGAAAATTTTATTCACAATAGCATCAAAAATTTTAAAATAGGAATCAATTTAACAAAAAATACACAATTATACACTAAAAATTATGAAACAATGGTGAGAGAAATTAAAGAACTTCCAAATAAATAGACATTCTGTATTTATAGATTGAAAGACTCAATATAGTCAATATAGTTAAAATATTTATAAATACAGAATATTTAGGTATCTCTCAATTATCTCCCAAATTACCTGTAGTTTCAACAATATCCCTAACAAAGGGCCAGAGGTTTTTGTAAAAACTGAAATGCCATGGAACTTCCATGGAACTAGAAGAGCCAAAACGATCTGGGAAGAGAAAAAACAAAGTTGAGAAAATTACATTACCCAACTTCAAAACGTATAGTCAAGATAAGACGTAAAGATAAACATACAGACCTATGGAATAGAATAGAGAGCCTGGAAATGAGCTCATGTATATATGCCTACTGATCTTCAATGAGGATAATATGCAATGCAAAAATATGCAATGAGGAGAGGAAGGTTTCCTTAAAAACTGGTATTGGGAGAACTGATATCCATATGCAAAATAATTGTGCTGGATCTTATACCATACATAAAAATCAATTAAAAATTATATAAAATTTAAATGTAAGACCTGGAACTATAGAACAAAACATAAGGGAAAATCTTTTTATTTTTTAAAAGATTTATTTATTTTAGAGAGAGAGTGCATGAGCCGCAGGAGAGGCAGAAGGAGAAGGAGTGGGAGAGAGAGAGGTGTAGCAGACTCCCTGCTGAGTGGGAAGCCCACTGTGGGGCTGGATCTCAGGACCCTAAGAGCGTGACCTGAACAGAAACCAAGACTCTGACACTTAACAACTGAGCCACGTAGGCACCCCTTGAAGTAATTTCTTCTATATGATACCAAAAGCACAAATAACAAAAGCAAAATTAGGCAAATGAAACTACATCAAACTTAAAACTTCTGCACAGCAAAGGAAACAGTCAACAGAGTGAGAAGTCAGGCTACGTAACAGGAGAAAATGTTTGCAAACTATATCTAGTAAGGGTTTAATATCTAAAATATATAAGAAACTCCTACAACTCAATTACAAAAAAAAAAAAACAATTTTTAAAAGACAAAAGAACTAAATAGGCATTTTTCTAAGGAATACATACAATGGCCTACAGGTATATAGAAAGATGTTCAACATCACTAATCATCAGGGAAATGCTAATCAAAACTGTAATTAGAGATCACCTCACACCTGTTAGTTAGGATGGCTGTTAGAAAAAAAAATAACGATGAGTTGGTCACAATGGATTAATTGGAACCCTTATAACTTGGTATGCCTAGTTTTGTAAAATAGTGCAGCCAGCATGGAAAACAGTATGGTCTTTCCTCAAAAAAATTAGAAATCGAATTATCATATGGTCCAGGCTTCCTGCTTCTCATTGTATATTCAAACAAATTGAAATCAGAATCTTAAAAGATATCTGCTGTCCCGTGGGCACTGCAGCATTCTTCACAATAGCTAAGATATGGAAATAACCTAAATGTCCATCAGAGGATGAATGGATAAAGAAAAAGTGGTGTATACATACAATAGAATGTTATTCAGCTTTAAAAATGCAGGAAACACTGCCATACACTGCAATGTGGATGGATCTGGAGGACTTTATGCTAAGTGAAATAAGCCTTGTTATTACAGAAGGACAAATTCTGAATGATTCCACTTGCATGAAGTATAGTCAGAAACTTAGAGAAACAGAAGAGAATGGTGGCTTCCCGGATCGGAGGTGGGAGGAGACCAGGAATAACGGTTCGTTGAGTATAAAGTTTCAGTTATGTAGGATGAATAAACTCTAGAGATCTCTACGATGTTGTGCCTAAGGTTACCAACTTAAAATTTTGTCAACCATATATTCTTTATCTATTCGTCTGTTGAAAGACTGTGGACTCTGAGAAACAAACTGAAGGTTTTGGAAGGGAGGGGGTGGGGGGATGGGTGAGCCTGGTGGTGGGTATTAAGGAGGGCACCTATTGCATGGAGCACTGGGTGTGGGGCATAAACAATGAATCTTGGAACACTGAAAACATAAAATTTAAATTTAAAAAAGTAAATAATTTTATTGGAAAAAAATAAGATTTTGTTGAGAGGTTAGATCTCATGTTAAGTATTCTTACAACAACAACCAAAATATCACAACAACAACAAAATCTCATAACAACGGTACCGTATAGGGGTTGAAAGATAAAAGGAAAGAATGGGACAGAGTGTCCCAGAATGGGACATTTGCAACTTATATTACTGGAAATTTTAAATTTGGAATATTTAAGGAACTACAAATAAGTAAGACAGAGATGGACAATCTGATGTAAAATCCAACAAAATATGCTGTATTATTTTATATGAGAACATATATTTGGGGTGCTTGAATGGCTCAGTCGGTTAAGCGGTTAAGAGTCTGCCTTCAGCTCAGGTCATGATTCCAGGGTTCTCTTCACAGCAGGGGATCTGCTCTCCCTTTCCCTCTGCTCCTCCTCCTGCTTGTGCTCTCTCTTGCGCACACTTTCTCTCAAATAAATAAATAAAATCTTACCAAAAAAAGAGAATATATATAAATGCTAAAGAAATGTATAATAAAAGCATTCTTAGTGGTTACTAAGGGAATATATATTTACAAAATGATGAAACATTTTTTACCTGTCATTTGGGATAAAATCATAAAATTTGATAAAATTGTATGCTAGAAAATATATTAAAAGACTGCTCTTAATCAAGGTTGTCAATTATAAAACTTTATAGTCTTTTGGGAACAATTTGGTACATTTCATCAAAATAAGAAATTTACTTAACCTTGCAATTCTAGTTCTTTTTTTTTTTTTTAAGATTTTTATTTATTTATTTGACAGAAAGAAACACAGCTAGAGAGGGAACCCAAGCAGGGGGAGTGAGAGAGGGAGAAGCAGGCTTCCCGCTGAGCAGGGAGCCCGATGCAGGGCTCGATCCGGGGTCTCTGGGATCATGACCTGAGCCAAAAGCAATCACTTAACCAACTGAGCCACCCAGGCGCCCTGGCAAGTCTAGTTCTTGATCTGTCAGAGAGAAAGACCCATATGCATGAATAGACATAAACTATTTTTGTTTGCAAGAGGAGAACAAAAGTAGAATAGAATTCTTCATAATTCTCATATGAATTCTGATAACTAATCAGAGAAATCGTCATGGTGCATAGTAGTCTCAGTGGTTGAGAATGAAAATACATTGTTGAGTTAAAAAATATGCATAATGATTTACCCATTATGTCATCTATGTTTTAAAAGGCCCCTAATGCTATCCCCCACATAGCTACGTCTCTATATAAGTGTCGAGAAGTCCTGGAAGATAGATCTGCATTACTTGATTTGATTAAAAAAGTAATGGTTGGAGCAAAGGAACTAATAATGAATTGAAGATAGGATTCGAAGATGGCTTTGGCCTTAACCCCAACACTTTATTTTTTCTTGGAAAGATATATTCTCATATCAAATGTGTAACTGTAAATTACTTAGCATAACTCCATTGCCTCATCTCAGACTTTTCTTTTGTTACCACTTTTACTCATCAACAGTGTTTTGGGTTTTGCTAAGGTTTCCTGCTGCCAGTTCTGCCTTCCAAACCTTCCTCCACATAGATGTCACTGTGTTATGTCTAATTTGCAATCTGATAATGTGGCTGTGGTGTCTTTCCTTTAAACCCTCTGATTTTCCACTGCTTTAAAATAAAGACCGCACCTTCTTTTATCATAGAAACCTCTCCACCATCTGGCCCCAAACAACCTTTACTGCTAAACTTATATCTGTTCTACATATGCATTTTAACCTTCCAGAGCTATTGTGATTCCTCAGATATATCATTATTTTTCACATGTTCAAAAAATACATTGTATAAGTGGAATGTCTTTATCTCTCATATATATCATTAAGTTCCAACTCAGACATCGCTCCTGTCTTCCCTGAACCCTGCTGACCACCTTTTCTCAAACTCTTGGTTAGATTATTTACCTTCTGCTATCACACGGTAGCACATTCTCTAATATAGTCCTTATCAGTCTCAATTATAATATTTCTTTCGGTGCCTTCCTCAGTGGAACCAATAAAGAGATGGCTCTTTATTTTAAGTCATTGTTGTGAATCCAGTTCTTGGTTTATATTAAACTTCACAAAAAATATGCTTCATAAGCCTTTTATACTTCCATTTTACACATTTGCAATTCTTTTTCTCTAAATTTTCTCCAGGATTTGATCCCTCTTTCTGAAATGCCCACTTAGTTTTATTATTCCATAAACTGTCAACTTTCTCAAAATCTTCCCATCCACCCCTCATGTGTGTACACCTCATATAAGTTTCTCCAAAATATTATTCTTTCCTTCAGTTGTGTCCTTTCTTCTCGATGTACTTCTAGTCCCTGTCCTCTTGGCTTTTCTACCTCTGCCTGAAGTGACCCTTAGATGGAGCTGCTTCTGAGGGCTGGGCTTGCGATGCCGAGCACAGAGGCTGCTCCTGAATCTTACATAATTCACAGAACATTCCTGCTCATTAGAAACAGGTCAGGTAGTGGGTAGACTCGATAGAAGGCAAAACAGAAGAAGTTTGGGACAGACGCGTTTTGAAAAAAGCCTCTGAGGCTTTTGTGGGAATATTTAAAGCTCCGCATGGGACCCTCGTATTTGGCAGTTTCACCACTTCCCAGAATTTTGAAAGTGCTCTCATATATACCTAACCAGCATACGAGGAGCATCTGTGCTTTCTGCCATTTCCACTATTCAAACACAAAAAAGTACTCGCATTTTGTAGTTGATGTGTATTCCCACACATAACACAGTCATATATGCACGCACGCGTGCACACACACACACACACACACTTACCCACCTTGATACCAGAAACACTCATATAAAGAAGGTTTATATTCATGGACAGAAATATTTTCGAGACCGATGCATATCGAATGAACAGGTATTCAAACAAAAATGTAACTTATGCATACATTCAAGAGCGCAGAAATATGCAAATGCTCATTCTCTGAGATAGAAGCACTTCTGAATACCTACTGATAGAAATGCATGTCTCAGTGAAAAGGCATATGGAAGCCAAAGTGCTGGCAGGTGCATGCGTGTCATCATCTACGCACTCATCTCTACAAAGTGTGGACGCCAAATGCTCTTAGTCTTTTGCCACCTCACACAATCACAGACAGGTAAATTTAAAGATTCAGTCATTCTCCAAAACACAAAAATGCAGCTAATGAGTGTGACTTTTATCTCCTCATATACACACATATTCATCAGATTTTCACAATCATCTCTTCAATATGCAGCCACATGCCTCCATCATGTATGTGTATATATATCTATAATATATATGATGCATCTATCTATATCATATACATCTATATATCAGAAATGCAGGGGATTGTAAACATATCTTGAGTCACGTCTCACATCACTCAATTAGACAACTTAATCTTACTTCAAATATCTGATTTTATTACTACAAAGATAAGTAAGCTCCCTTTTTCTCAAATGGAAATCTTGCTCTCTATAGATTTAATTCTGTGATTCAAATCTTAAAGTGCAGACATTGTCACCAAAACATGTGTATAAATACCAAATGCTGTTTTGGGGGAGAGAAGAAAAGTTTTATTCATTACCAGATTCGTTCTCTTCCATCTGAAAGACAAATGGAAATAGGGTATTTGGTTATAGGGCAGATTTCACGCTGGTGTCGTGGAGAGCTCTGAGCAGTCACACAGAGATAGCAGAATATTATGGGCAAATTTGCTCACTTGACATTTGTGTCCTACATCTAGGCCTGGCAATTAGGGCCCTCACCACAATTCTCCCTGCTATTTACTAGCATTGAAGACTGTATGTCAGATGGGGTCTGTGGTTTCAGATGAATGCCGCAGTATTAGGATGGCTTCAAGAAGTGGCCACTGTGTGAGGATTTAGAGCATCTGCTCTTTAGGAGTTGGCCCCTAGGGGATAAAATAGAGTAGGAAGAAAGGGCTAAAAGAGTGGATTTGTCTCCAAGGCAATAATTGCCCCTCCATATCCTGAGAGGCCCCCTTTGTCTCCAGATGAACCAGGACTGTATTGAAAGATATCTCTTTAGTGCTGAGCACCACACAGTCCACTGGAAACAGGTGGCATATGCCATGGATAACCACTTAATGAAGTATGAGATCAAATCTGGTACATTATTGAATATTAATACGGGAAGAGACCTGTGCACATCAGGAGTGTAAGGAAAACAAGCACAGCACATAGGAGGGAGGAATAAAACAATCTAGGGAAGAGGAATGATTAGGCAAGTTATAAGGCCTAAATTTAGAAAATAATCTCCTGTATTGTTAGTCTCAGATCTTGGTGGATAGTTGGAATATAAGGCAATGATCAGTTCTGCTACTCCCTATAATCAGATTATTTCTCATACTGTGTCTTTACTGGGGAGATAAAGCTTTGCCCTGAAGAATCTGGGAATGAAGGACCCTGGCAGGTTATTATCCGGCAAGGTAAGCAAAAACCAGGCCACATACGGGGGACAAAAGATACCACCCCTGAATTTTTAAGATTCCCCAAATTCCACCATCCAGAGTTTTGGCCACCAGTAAACTTAAAACTTAACTATGCAATTTGGAGACATCTTCTGTGATCTATTTGGTCAGCAAAGTCTGTTCCACATGACTTCCTAGTTCTAAAGTATGATGTTAAATATTCAGCCCCAATTCCAAATAGACCACACGCTTGGTCATATCCTTGGCTTTGCACCTGCAGTTACTCTCCCTTCTCTCCAGCTTTTCATCTCAAGAAATGACTTTTCCTTACTAGAACTCAGATGCTACCAGCTCCCACAGGCCTTCTATTGTACTGCTCCCTCCCAGTGAATCACTCTCTCTTCTACTACTCTGTGCACCTCTCTCACATAAGCGTGTGTGCTACCAGAGCTCTTTTGATGCCTTCCTACTGCTCTGTGAGCTATTTGAAGACAAGCACTATCTTTTGCATTTTCATCCCTATATTAACATCTTTCCGTTAGACATGAAATGTCTGATGAATTCCATGAATGTTTTAGAGTCGGCTTAGATAAAAACGTGTTTCACTGCCCATATTCTGAGCCCCATAGCTCCCTCCCTTCTACAGAGGGCATCATGATTTTCTGATCTCTCTACCTGTTCCATCCCAATCCTTCAGCCCCAGTCTATCTTCCAACTCTTCAAAAATTGAAGTAACTTTCTGAGAATGGTCAAATTCTTTGCCCTATATCCTTTCTGTCCTTTGAGGCTCAGAAGCAGAAACTGCCACACCTCTTTCTCCCACATCTTTCCTTTCTTTTTCATCTCCCCACTGACTGTGCTCTCCTCGTTTATTTTATCACTCACACCCTGAGTCTATTGTCCCTCCCCACACCTGCTTCTCCCTTTTGCAGTTCACTCACCACACTTGGTTCTCCCAGTGACCCTCACACACTTTGGTGTTCTAGTAGACTGACACAGGCGTACTCTTTATGCAACCCTTGTTGTACCCTATCTGGGTGAGTGGGTGGGGTGTGGGTTACCAGGAAGGTGAGCACAGGTGTCCAGCCTCTTGTTTCCTGAACCCCATGGGGAGCCACAGTGAGAATGCTGTGGTTAGTTAAGGGCCTGTTTTTCTGCCCAGAGGAAGCACCACGATGACCTTTGAACTGCAGCGGGAATAGAAGAGTTCCTCCATCCCTAACATCCAGTCCTCCCAGCCCATGAAGCAGTTTCCCCTCCATCCCATACTAATCCTGTGCTCATAGTCCTGATCGGTCCTGGTGTCCTGTCTCACCCTGACTGGTCAGCTCTTTGACCATTACCACAACCTCTCCCCAGCCTTGTTTTCAGAGAGCAGATAATGAGCCCCAGAGAGTGCCCCTGGCTCAGTCCACAGGGACTCCTTCTGGTTTTGTTGCTTGTTTCTCTTTTGACTAATTGCCCTTAGCTCAGTGGGGTACCACATGGTGCTAATGGCTCTAAGGTCACAGGTTCCGTCTCTGCAGAGATCACTTAGTCATTTTGCTTTGCATCCTCAGGCAAAGGCCTGAATCAATTTGAAGACTACCAGGGGTAGAGAATGGTCTTTTTTCTTTGTTATGGTTTTATCCCCCATCCCTGGCCACATGCATACTGCTCTCTCTGAAATGTAACAGCTAGCTGACTGGACCCCCTCACTCCTGTGGCCCGGTCATTTTGGCTCACTCTCTTTTCTCTCTTCCCTTCTCTTTCTCTTCTGTACTTTGCACTTTCTCATTCTCCTTGCCATTTCTTGTTCTTTATAGATGCCCTGTTTTCTGCTAGATTAGCTATCACCAGGTAGCCCGCTCCCCGTGCCAGCTTATAGCTTTTCCTTCACACTCTGCACATAATCAGCCCAAATCCCCATAAACCCTCGACCTGTGCCACCCTGTCCACTGCTCCTCCCCTCCCAGAGAACTTTCACGGTGCTTTGTTCCTGTAATCCCTGCAGCAGACCTGGGTAACCAGATCCCAGCTCGTGGTTTACCCAGCTCATCCTGATTACTTCGACTCCCTTTCAGGAGATGCTGCCTTCATCTTTGTATCCCCCGGGCACAGCTACACTTCTCCAGGACTCAGGTTACCCTCCTCACGCTCCTTCCAGCAGTTCTAGCAGGTGGGCTCTGTTGGACCTAATAGCTACCCTCAAACTCTGCAACTGAAGTCTTACCCCATGGTGGATGGAGCTGAGGGCATGGACTAAGTCAGTCTCAGTGCCTCAAACACCCGCAGATCCATAACCAGGTCCTGTCTCAGGCTCCCTGACTGGTTCAGTGAATGATTCCATATCCTTCTGTCATCCTGGGGTCCACGGCCGCCTCTCCTCTGACCTCTATATCGTAGGAAGGCTCGCATATCTATCTGCACTCTGGTCTCCTGGATGTTTGGGATAGCCATTTATTCATATGATAAATGAATCTAGCTTAATAGGCTGGAGGGAGGGATAGAATTAAACCATCCTTGGGTGGTTTTCTTAGATCACCATTGTGTCATTCTATTTTAAGTTTTAGGAGCTCACAGTATGGGACTGTGCCTTTCAGATTTAGACCATCTAGGTAAAAATCCTCACTGCCACTTTCTCGCTGTAAGGCTGTGGACAAAGTACTCCACACATCTCTGGGCTTCAGTTTCCTCATCAAGAAGAAGAATTAGGATGAAATGTGACCGAGGTGTCCAGAACAATGCCTACCTCCCCTTATTTACTCTATGTGCACACCAATGTCAGTTCTCTACTCTCCCCTCTTTGTTGTCTAAAATGTCTTTCTCTCAACAGATAATTTCGAGCATTTCATGTATGCCAGGTGGTTTAGGCTACTGTAGTAAACATGGGAGATAAGACTCCTTTTATGGGTCTTACCTACTGGTACAGAGTGATAGACCATGCAAGTATATATATGGTCTAGGTAACAAACAGAAAAAGGTCATGGGATAATAAAGGAAAAGTGCCTAAATACCACAGAAAGGGTGATATTTCTGAAGCTGATTTTTAAGCTGACACCTAAATGCTGAGAATGAAGTAGCCATGTGGAGATATGGAGGACACGTTCCCAGGCAAGCACTCGGGCAGTGAGGCAAGACTAAGGTTAGCATTGCCGAGGAACAAGGAGGTAGCCACGCTATTTGGAGTAGAAGGAAGGAGCCTGAGATTAAGAGATCAGAGATGTTCACAGGTTTATGCCACATAGTTTCAGATCAGACGTGTTTAGCAGTTTTTATTCTAAGTGAAAGGAAATACTCTGAAGTGTTTTAAAATCAGAGCAGTGTAAAGATGTAACTTGTGATTTAAAAAAAAAGTTCCTGCCACCTGCCATGTAGAATAAGGATGGACTCTGGCTGACCATAATGGAAGCAGGAAGACTTTAAGGGAAACCTTCCTGGGCAGGTGAGATGAGTGGAAATTGACTCAGCTTGACTCTCAAGACAACTATGTTTCTACCTTTGTGTGTACAACTGTTCACTTAAAGATGGTTAAGATTCTTCGATTAGGCCAAGGAGGAAATGACAAGATTATCTGTATACTCCCTGACCAATCACTGCATATTTACCAAGTTCTGTGAGTCTCTGTGCTGCATTCATACTGTGCATACTATTCACTCTTCTCTCCTGTTGTCCCAATTCTTGTTAATGCTGCATTAACTTTGGTCTCCTGTTCCCTATTGTCCCCCCCTTCTTGTGAAGAATATGTCTGATCATGTCATTTTCTCCTGCAGAACTTTTCCATTTTTTTATTCCCTGCCCCTTATTGAAGGCCCCTATATTTAAGGCCCCTAACATACTATTTCCATTATTTTCTACTCTTACCACTAATTTCCTCTTACCCTGTAACTCACTATGTGGAACTACTATAATGTCTCCTGAAATGCCTCGAACTTTCTCACACACATGCTTTCACATATGCCCTCCCTTTCCCTGAAATATTCTCCTTAATAGCTCTGCAATCCAAATCCTAACGTTTCTCTAATACCTAGTCTAATTTCACTTCACATGTTAAATTTCCACAGCCGTCCTTACCCCCTACCATCTGACAAGGATCCTCCCAATTTTAAATGCCTAATCTTGATCTGATCTCCTCAGACAGCCCATGACACTTTTAACTTCTCTTGTCATTATTTTAATATTAATTTCTTTTCTGAATCTCATATACACACAGATCTCCAAAACTTTTTGATCTTACGAATCTGAAACTCTATACTCATTAAATCACAACTCCATGTTTCCCTTTCCCCATAATCCCTAGTAACCACCATTCCATTTTCTGTTTCTGTGATTTTGACTACTTTACATACCTTATATAAATGGAATCTTATAGTATTGAAAGGACATCACTCATATTTAAAACATTCTAATAGTAACCTTTTTTAAGTGATGTTTAGTAGCAATATGTTAAAATGCTTTTTTCTCATAAAATTAAAATTTACAAATTTTCTCTGGCAATACTTAATGCTATCCAGATAATGTTGAAATCAATATTTGAGCTTTAACCATTGATTCAAGAAAAATTTCATGATGTATTCTATATAGAGGCTCAAAAATACAGTTTTCATCATTAAGGAAATCAGTAGTTACTCTTGATCAGATTTTATATGTATACACATACATATCTTAGAGTCTTAATGAACAACTTGACTGATGAAGGATATCATTACACATGGTTTTATAAACTGCTTTTAAAAGCAAAAAAGCTCGATGCTATTTTGTTTTATACAAATGAAATAAAGGGCTTCTAAAAATATTGCCCAAATCTATTAAATTAAAACAAAAGAAAACAAAATAAACATGAGATACAGTTGCAAAAGACACAAAGCCTTGTTCTTATTTCACTGGTACCTCCACAATAGAGTTAATATTAAGGGGGAAAAAACATAGTATAGTATATTCATACATATGATTATTATTTCTGATTTCTCAGTACCATTGGAGAGAGACTAGAGACATTATAGCTAGAGAATTTAAAGGTTTAATGTATTTTATTTTTTCCTCTAAACAATGTAGACCTGATTATGCGGTGCAGCCAATAAATCACTGATAAAAAATCATATTAATACTTATCTAAAATTTATCATACAAACATTTTAAGTGAGATCACTGCATGTCAGGAAAACAAATGAATCAAATTTGATAACAAAATATTCATAGATGAAATAGTTTTAATGTTTACATTTCTGAGAATGCATGTTTCTTTTGACTACTAAGTAGCTTATTACTAATAGCAAAGTAAAACCCAATTATGGAATTTGGCAAGGTTATTAAATATTTCCAGGTGAAAAGGCAGAAGAAAGGACATAAAGTACATTTCCTCACCTGTCCTAGAACATTCAGCTCACCCTTTCTTTCAACATTGTTTCTTGCTGTCTTGCAACAGAGCAAGTGATGGCACGGTTGGCATTAAGACCATGTTTGGCCACATCACTTGGCCAGAAAGGAAGGTGTGAATACCAACAGAACTTACAGTGCTCGACACACTTTGCTTTGAAATGCTGCCAGCAGAAGCCAATGTTGAAAATTACTTTATAGGAGCATTCAGTTAGGGAACAAAGAAAACTCATGTCCTGTGCGTGGTAGGAGTGAAAGTCTCTCAAGAAAAAGAATAAAAGCCAAACTGGAAAAAAAAAAAAAAAAAAAAGGAAAAGAAAAGTTACAGTGATCATTCCTGAGAGCTTACATAATCATTCCTAAGAGCTTACACATAGTCTTTGTTCTATGACCTTCCTCACCTAATCCAGGGATGTCTTTTGTAGAAGTTTCCAGAGAGAGCAATAAGGAAGGAAGAAGTCAGTGGAGTTGAAATAGGCACAGTAATGACAGACAATGTTGCCTAAGCAATCTAGATTCTACTTTCTGTTCTTATGAAACAACGTTTACCTCAAATTTTCTGGGCTGAGACTCAAGAAGGAAATTCCAGATTTGTGGGGAAACTCCAGAGGTTTGAGCAGAACATTGATACAAAAAAGAAAAAAAAAGTCCAGTGTATTATGCTCAGTGAAATAAGTCAGTCGGAGAAGTACAAATACCTTATGATTTCACTCATATCTGGAATTTAAGAAACAAATGAGTATAGGAAAAAAAGAGAGAGAGAGAGAGAGGCAAACCAAGAAACATATGTTTAACTATAGAGAACAAACTGAAGGTCACCAGATGGGAGGTGGGTGGGAGATGGCTTAAACAGGTGATGGGGATTAAGGAGTGTACTTGCTCTGATGAACACTGGGTGTTGTTTGTAAATTTGAATCACTATATTGTACACTTGAAACTAATATTACACTGTATGTTAACTGACTAGAATTTAAATACAAACTAAAAAAAAAAGATTCAGCAAATACCATTTTTGCTCACTGTCAGTGTTGCCACAGAAATGTAGCAATTAGAACAATAATCCATGCTAAATTTTATGACAGAACCCCAGATTTACTGTCCACCAATACAAGCTCACTACTCAACAACTATTAACATTTGCTGGGAGGGAAAGAGTAAGCAAATGTGTTATGCTGCTGTTTGTAGGGGCCGACGGCAGGCTGCTCAAAATGTACCACAATGGCATACTGATTATTTTGAAGTGAAACTACCCGAGAAACAGCCAGTGCAGGGACACTCAGAGAATTTTGTCTCCTCTGAAAGCAGGAAATAAATTTCCCATATGAAGGATACCTTCCCTGTACTAAGAAATGACAGGACATCTCTCTCACCAAAGAAAGAAACTTCAAAGCTGAGAAAGCTGCAAAAATAAACCTTGCTACTTTTTTTACTACTAATACGTAAAGGAAATTCCACTTGCTGGAAATTTCACTTACTTAAGCTCCCAAATGCCTTTTTGGTGTATCCTGCCTTCTCATAAATTTATTGTCTCTTTGTCTAATATGTATAAAAACAGCCTGCCCTGGTCATTTGTTTGGGTCTCAATGTCATTATTAGCACTGTGTGCACTTAATAAAGTCTTGGCTTGTTCTTTTGTTAATCTGTTTCATGTAAATTTAATTCTTAGTCTAGCAAGAAGAACCTTGGACAAAGGAAAATTTCTTCCTCCCCTTCATGATCTTTGTGGATAACCTCGTTGCTCCCAAATTAGATAGTATTCCTCAAAATATACATGGCAATGGAATTCAGTATTTCTGCTAGGAAAAGAACATGTCTCCAGTCCAAGAGAGTGGCATAATAGAAAAAACAAAGCCGACTCACTCTGTAGGGTAACTTGTTGGCTGTTGGCCGACTATCACTTTCGTATCCTAGAGGCTGCTCTTATCCTTGTATGTGGTCTTCCCCTCCTTCAAAACCAGTAAGGGCATGTTGAATCCAACACATTTTCATGGCCAAAGCTCTAGCAAATTGGAAATACAAGGGGAACTTCCATACTTTTATAAAGACAACTATAACTAACATTATAATTAATGGAAAGACAATCTTTTCTTCAAAAGATTGGGGGAAAAGGCAGGAGTATATGCTATTGTCATTCTTGTACATTTTACTGAAAGTCCTACTCAGTACAATGAGGGTATATAGAAGGCATAGCATATAGATTGGAAGGAATAAATACACAGCTGTGTATTCACAGATAACATAACAGTGAATATTAAAAAAAAAACCCAAGAAGTCTGTGAGAAGGTCCTAGAAACTTAAAAGCAAGTTTAGCAACATGATGGAATATAAGGTCAAAAGAAATAAATCTGATATTTCTACATACTAACAACGAGTAATTAGAAATGGGTTTTGTTAAATACCATTTATAATAGCACCAAAATGACACACCAGGGTATGTAGCTAATGAAACTTGTGCAGGATTATTATGCTGAAAACTATAAAGCATTGCTAAAAGAAATACAATTATGACCTAAATAAATGGTGAAAGTGAATTGAAGGACTCAATACTTTTTATATCAATTCTGTCCAAGTTGTTCTAGAGATTTAACATAATTTCAATCAAAATCCCAGCCATGTTTTTGTAGAACTATACAAGTTGATTGTAATATGTGTATGCAGGGACGCCTGGGTGGCTCTTGATTTCTGCTTAAGCCATGATCTCAGAATTGTGGGATTGAACCCCCGTGTTGGGCTGCACACTCAGTACAGAGTCTGTTGGAAATTCTCTCCTTCTTCCTCTCCTCTGCCCCTCCCCCTCTCACAAATGCACTCTCTAAATAAATAAATAATCTAATAAATAAATACATGTATATACAAAGTCAAAGGAACTACTTTAGATAAAACAACTTTGAAAAAGAAGAGGAAGTTTGAAGACTCTTAATACCTGACTTCTAGACTTCCTATAAAGCTACAATAATTGGAAGGATTTGGTTTTGGTAAAGTGATAGACACATAAATCAGTGAAACAGTATAGAGAATCCACAGAGAGACCTACATAAATATATCAATTGACTTTTGAACAAAAGAATCATAAGCCTAAGAGTAAATCATAATACTATAAAACTTCTACAAGCGAAAATATGAGAAAGTCTTTGGAACTCTTTGTTATGCAAATAACTCTTAAATTAGGCTCCAAAAGCACAACCAAATGCAATATATATATAGAGAGGATTATTATGTATATGTATTTTGTCAAAAATATTTTTATAGGATATTGTTTTATAAAAATGCTAATGAAAGCCACTGTGAAGAGAATTAAAAATAAGACAAACTGGGGGAGAAGTCACAAATCACATAAACAACAATTTTTTTTTAAATCAAAATATATATTTTTAGGGGCACCTGGGTGGCTCAGTTGGTTAAGCAACTGCCTTCCGCTCAGGTCATGATCCCAGAGACCCGGGATCGAGCCCCACATTGGGCTCCCTGCTCGGGGGAAGCCTGCTTCTCCCTCTCTCACTCCCCCTGCTTGTGTTCCTTCTCTAGCTGTGTTTCTCCCTGTGAAATAAATAAATAAAATAATTAAATATATATATTTAAAAGAAAAAAAAACCATAAAATCCAATAAGAAAAAAAGTAACCCAATAGGAAATAATTGGCTAAATATTTGAATAGACATTTTACCAGAGACGACATATGTATGGCAGTAAACACATGAAAAGAGGCTCAACGTTATTAGTCATTAAGAAAATATAAATTAAAACCACCATGATCAGATGTCACTATATACCTAAAGAATGACCCAAAAACTGATAACTGAAGGTGCTGGTTGGAACAGAAGCAGCTAGGATTTTCATACACTGGTGATGGGAATACAAATGGTACAACTACTTTGAAAAACAATTTGGTAATGTTTAGAAAGCTAGACACATACTTAAGATATGCCTGGGATATCGTATTGCATGGAGCACTGGGTGTTATATGTAAACAATGAATCTTGGAACACTACATTATAAACTAATGACGTACTGTATGCTGACTAACGTAACATAAAAAATAATAGAAAACCAAAAACAAAAACAAAAAATGTGTAAAAAAAGATATGCCTGGGACATCCACTTCTAGGTATTTAAGCAAGAGAAATAAAAATTTACATACATATAAAAACCTATGTGTGAATGCTTATAAGAGCTTCCTTCAACCACTAAGTGGATAAACAGAATATCACCTATATCCATACAAGGAAACACTGTTTAACGGTAACATGGATAATAAATCTCAGATGCATTATGTTAAATGGAAAAATTCAGGTCTGAAAGATAGAGGGTCAGGCAACAGATTAGTAGTTACCAAGGGCTTGTGGTATCAACTATAAGGGATATCAACTATAAGGGATTGACTATAAAGGGTAACATAGGGGTATGTTTTGGGTTGATGGAACTTTTCTGCATTTGGATTAAAGGGGTTGTTACATGACTTTATACATTTGCCAAAATTAATAGAATTGCACAAAAAGAAGTAAATTTCATTAGATATAAATATTAAAACCATTACAAAATGTAGACTCTCATAAGAGCATTTGTTAGTTTCTTTAAATTTTGCCTTTCAAGGTTCATCCATCTTTTCTTTTCTTTTCTTTCTTTTTTTTTTATTGTTACTAAAATTTTTTTTCCAGTGTTCCAAGATTCATTCCCCATTCCCCATACCCAGTGCTCCATGCTTTAGGTGTCCCCAGTACCCACCACCAGGCTATCCCATCCCTCCACCCCGCTCCCTCCAAGTCCCTCAGTTTGTTTCTGTGTCCAAAGTCTCTGTTGTTTCGTTTCCCTCCCTGGATTACCCTAGTTCCCATTTACTTTCCTTCTCCCACATCCATCTTTTCTTATGTCCTCCCTCTTTCTCTTCCATTTCCTCATTGTATTATCTTCTTTTGGTTTCCTGTTTTTTCCCCCCTTTCTTCCTTTCTTCTGTCCTTCTATACTTCCATTTTTTTTAATACAACAAATATGTTTTGGTCATATTTGCCATACAATAGATAGCCCTGGATCATGAATTGAAGCATTTGTGTTTGACAAATACTAGTAATTCAGTTTTTTAAATGCTTTAGAAATGTAGTAAGAATGAGTCAATAAGAAAGAATATGTTTTGGGGAAAATTTAGACTTGCATGAATGTTAAAAATTACCTTGATGTTATGAAAACTGCTTAAGGAAAAACAAGATATATAGGCTTACAAATTATTTACAAATGCATTTCAGCTTCTCATGATTTTTTCATGAGACATTCATAAAAATCAAATTTGTGTGGCAATGAAATAATTTAACTATATGTAATAAGATATCTGTCCAGTTCAAATATGGTTAGCACCAAATATTATTAGAGTAATATTTTCTAAAGAAATTGGCAATAAGAGAAACCTCATTTCTCACACATAAAAAAAGAAGGAACAGGGAAGAACAAGAATAAGCAAAGCAATTTATTTTTATGTGAATAAAAAAAGTTAGAATGTTATTGTAGAAGTCCATGTGAGAGAAATAGGGGGTGTGTAATTGTATAACATTGTTTGATATAGAAAGAAAGGAACACTATTAGAAATATTTAAGAGGTAAAAATGTCAGGACTCACTATTTATTGGATGACCTATAGTTTTGTGTTTACATGACTAGATGGATTGAACGATCAACTGAGATTTTTTTTAAAAAGTAAAGAAATAAGGGCTCCTGCATGGCTCAGTTGGCTAAGCATCTGGTCATGGGATCTGGTCATGATCCCAGGGTCTTGGGATTGAGCCCTGCATTGAGCTCCCTGCTTAGTGGGGAAACTGTTTCTCCCTCTCCTGCCCCCCTGATTGTGCTCTCTCTCTATCAAATAAATCAATAAAATCTCAAAAAAAAAAGTGAAGAAATAGCCAGTTAAAGTATGGAGGAGAAGGCATAAAGTTGCTTTTAAAAATTATGGATTTCTACAGTTGCATTGTTAGTGTATAGGAATGCAACTGATTTCTGTGCATTGTGATTTTATATCCTGCCACATCACTGAATTTCTGTATGAGTTCTAGTAATTTAGGGGTGGAGTCTTTTGGGATTTCCTCATAAAGTATCATGTCATCTGTGAAGAGAAAGTTGGAATATTACTCAGATATCAAAAAGAATGAATACTGGGTGCCTAGGTGGCTCAGTGGGTTAAAGCCTCTGCCTTCAGCTCAGGTTATGATCTCAGGGTCCTGGGATCGAGGACCACATCAGGCTGTCTGCTCAGCAGGGAGCCTGCTTCCTCCTCTTTCTCTGTCTGCCTCTCTGCCTACTTGTGATCTCTCTCTCTGTCAAATAAATAAATAAAATCTTTAAAAAAAGAAAAAAGAATGAATACCCAAGTTTTGAATCAACATGGATGGAACTGGAGGAGATTTATGCTAAGTGAAAAAAGTCAAGCAGAGAAAGTCAAGTATCATATGATTTCACTTATTTGTGGAATATAAACAATAGCATGGAGGACACTTAAAGAAGGAGAGGAAAAAAATGAAGAGGGGAAAATCAGAGGGGGAGACAAACCATGAGAGACTAGGACTCTGTGAAACAAACTGAGGGTTTGTGGGGGGGTGGGGGGATCGGCTGAGCCTGGTGGTGGGTAGTAAGAAGAGCACATATTGCATGGAGCACTGGGTGTTATATACAAACAATGAATCTTGGAACATTACATCAAAAACTAATGATGTACTGTATGGTGACTGATATAACATAATAAAAAAATGAAGTTATAGATTTGTTCATTTTGATGAATATGAGTGATGCAGAGGTAAACATGACCATAAGACCGATACATATAAGTGTCTGAAACTCAACACAAAGATGAGGATCAGAGATATAGATTTGGAAGGAATCTGCTTATATGTGAAGTTGAATGAGAAAAACAAGAGTTAAAGTAGTAAATGGAGTCAAAGACTCTAGGACTGGGGGAGGGTTAATATTGAACCTGAAAAGAGGCAATTTACTTGAACTCTGGGAAGGAAAAGATGGGCGTGGATATATTTCAAGAAGTAGCTAAGAGAGGTAAGGTACTGAAAAAGATAAGAGCAAATCATCACAATTCTTTTGAATGAGAACAGGAAGGGTTTTGCTACAGAATGTCCTGGGAGAAAGACTGAGTCAGAGGGGCTTGGGAATGTGAATATTTGAAATTGTTTTTGATAGGAATAATATTAGTATCCAATTAAAGAGAATCAAAATAATTAATGGAAGATAGATTCTCTAAATCTGTAGGACCATATGGTCTGACCTATCGCATAGTCAGTGTCCTCCATCTATTTTCAACTTTGAAGAGGTTGAAATTTAAAAAGGAAGATAGTGGGGCGCCTGGGTGGCTCAGTCTTTAAGTGTCTGCCTTCAGCTCAAGTCATGATCCTGGAGTTTCGGGATGGAGCCCTTCCATGGAGCCCCACCCTGAGCCCCACATTGGGCTCCCTGCTCAGTGGGAAGCCTGCTTCTCCCTCTCTCACTCCCCCTGCTTGTGTTCCCTCTCTGGCTGTATTTCTCTCTGTCAAATAAATAAATATAAAATCTTTAAAAAAGAAAATAAATTGAAAAGAGAGTAATTGTTTAGTTTTATTTGTGCTGATGAGTGGACAGAAAGTGAAAAGAAATCAGAGTCCAAGAATGCCTGGGTGGCTCACTTGGTTAAGTGACTGACTTAATTTTGGCTCAGGTCATGAGATTGAGCCCTGTGTAAGGCTCCACACTAACAGTGGAGCCTGTTCGGGATTTTCTTTCTCCCTCTGCCCCTCCCTGGTCATGCTTGCTCACTCTCTCTCCAAAAATAAAATAAAATCTAAAATCTAAAAAAAAAAAAAACAACCAAAAACCAGAATCCATGTGAGATACAAACGATGAAACTATAATAGAAAAATAACCCAACCCGACCAAACCAAAACAACCAACCAAAAACTAACAAACAATAAAACATTTTGGTTGAGAGATTGGAATAAAATGATAGTGATTCAATTACTCAAGACTCTTATTTGTTGGGCGCCTGGGTGGCTCAGTGGGTTAAAGCCTCTGCCTTCAGCTCAGGTCATGATCTCAGGGTCCTGGGATCAAGTCCTGCATCAGCTCTCTGCTCGGCAGGGAGCCTGCTTCCTCCTCTTTCTCTGTCTGCCTCTCTGCCTACTTGTGATCTCTCTCTGTCAGATAAATAAATAAGATCTTTAAAAAAAGACTCCTATTTGTCAAAATAGATGAAAAATATGAGTAAAAGTGTGACTGAGCTGCAAGAAGTCACCTTTGTAATGAGCAGTGGAATAGAGGTTAAATTATATAAGTAGAGCAATTCGACAGTTTAATTACTCTAAACAATATTAAAAGAATGATCATATGAAGTACTGATGAATTTTATTTGATTAAGGAACTGAACACTTTGAGAGTCTGTGGAATGAAAAGTAATCTGTATTAATGTTAAATTACTATGGGACTATCATAGAGGTAATGGCAATTGATTAAGAAAGCTTAGTCTATGAGGCTCATTCTTATATGAGCATTTCTTCCTTATCTAGTCATGTTGACCTTCAAGATTCAGGAAGTCTGGAACATACCTGTGGCAGTGAGGAACCCTTACTCTGTTATTTCTATCATAAATAATTTCTACAATAAAAATTATTGTAGTTACATGGACAATCTTGACTAATTCTCAGTGTGATCCTCTTTCTCTTTGGTAGTGTGAAGATGATGGTACTCTCCATATCAACTTCACAAGAGTTTTTAAATTGTGAGGATATATGAGGTTTATGATAAAAGTATTAAGCAAACATGTTAAATCATATAACTTATGAAGCTCAGTATTAATATTAGATGTTTTATTATTAATGCTGCTACTGTTATTAGTATTCAGAGAGCAGATAAGAATGGTAACATTATCTGAAGGTGATACTTGGATATTATGCAACATTAATTGTCTCTTGACTGGTATGATTGATGGCTCCCTGTAGGGTCTCTTGCTTTTCTTTTGCACAGCACATGGCTAGACTTATTAGGTTGGTATTGAAAACTGAAAAATGCAGATAAAACATCAGGAAAAGTTCACTCACTAGGGTAGTCATTTCAATTGTAGATTTCATGGGAAAGTAGAATCAGAAAATTTTGGAGTCACTTTTCCTGGGGATATTTTTGTTGGTTTACTTGTTTGTTTGTTTTTTGCTATGTTTGAGAAAAATAAAGGCAACTCTCATTCATTTTAGGGCATGGAAAAAGTGAGTGACTAAAATGGCCCTGAGCGACCGTGACTGAGCAGTAAACAGCCTCAAACTGAACCTCTCTACACGCATACACACAAACAAACACTTTTTCTATTAGCCTCCTCAAGACTATCTCATACCCGAGACATGAATATCTAGGAGGTGATTTACAGCCCAGGGGAGACTTCCTCAATCTCAGAATCTCCAGGGAATAACCATGCTCATTGACCTCTGAAACTCTCCATGGTGTGGTAGGAGGAGGACTTTTGGAGCAGTGCAAGAAATAAAAGTCCTTATGTGAATAGGGCAATGGTTTTGCCAGCCAAGTTTTAGGCTGCTCAAGATCATCTTCCATTTAGGGATACCCTCAGTAACCAGGTAAGTTTTAGAGCAAAATCAGAGGATAAAGTTGGCCTATCAACAGAATATTTTAAGATACCATCATTGAAGTGTCTAATTGTTTCCCAATCTCTTCTTTTCTGTCCCTTTATCTTTCCTTTGTCCTTTTTTCTCCAGCCCAATCACCCCTTATCCTACCTTCTTGCCCTCTTTCTCATCACACCTTTAAGGGAATGATATGAAGATAACTTCTTTAACCTCATGATGAATAGGTCACCTTTTTATAAGAGGTGGATAGATAGCTTATTCTCTGTGATAAATGCATTGCCTTAAAATGTCAGGAACTCCCAGTCAATGGAACTAATGTAGGCAGAAGATATGTGTCACCTGTAGAAAACAGAATAACTGTTTCTATATTGGTTAGACATTGGACTTTTAAAATTACTTTCATTTAGAACCCTAGAATCATTGCAGTTTAGGAATCTTCCCCTTTATAAGAGAGTTTGTGGCTCTACTATCAGGTGAGGTATGCTTATGATTAATCTCTACATCAGGAGGATTTTTCTGTTTTGCTCTTCCTCAGATTCTCTGTTCCTATCATTCATCCTGGTATAATGAGGAGTAAGACTCTCTTTTTAAGTCCACTTCTAATCTTATTCTATCCTATCTACAAATATCCCAGATTGCCTAGAAACTTAAAAGTTTCCCTAGGCAGATGCAAATGTCTTTTTGTTTGTTTTTTTGTTGCTACTCAGAGAAGAGAGAATTTTGTAGTTTTATTTTATTGTTCACCTGCTCCTACATTTTACAATCTGTAACAAGGCCATTAACCTGTGGTAGCCTGGGGGCAGATACAGAACATTTAGTCTGTTTTTCCATAAATGTGGCAGTATGAACAGTGGAGGGTCAGGGCTAAATTAAACTTTCAAAGGAATAATTTGGGATCTAAAAGCCTAATCTTTAGGAGATAAGCTTGACCTCCAGGGCAATAAAGATAAAGAACAAAATCCAAGGACCCATATTAGGGAATAAGCACCTTGGCCAAGAGATCTAACTTTGACTTGGTCTTCGCTAGTTGAACCCTCAAATTCCCATTGCACTTAACCGTAATATTCCTCAGCAAGGCTGTGCCTTTCCCTCCCTCTTACCCATCTTGCTACTAACTAGGTATTTGACTAAGGGTAAGTTGTTTTCTTTATCTAGGCTTCAGTTTTTTGTTTTTTGTGGGTTTTTTGTTGTTGTTGTTGTTGTTGGTTTCTTTGTTTTTAGTAAAATGCGAAATAGATCAACTTTTACTTCTGCTGCTCTTTGGATCTCGGCTTTTCTCTTTTTATTCCTTTTTTCCCTCTCCCCTTCCCTCCCTCTAACTCATTATCATTTCTCCTTTATTTGTCTACCTCTTAAACTTTTCTCTCATTTCCACTTTTTATTACAATTATTTGAGAAATATAGCATTTTATTTCTCAAAAATCACTAAAACAGACAAAAACTAAAACAACAGCTTATTGGAAAGAAATGTATGCTGGCAATCTAATAAGTCAGATATTCAAACCAACATCTAGCTCTTTTTCATAAGACAATGTGAAGAAATGGATGTTTGATAGGAAGAGAGAAAATGTCCTGGCTAAGGCTGGGGAAATATGAATCAAAAATCTTTCAAAGAGGATCTTTTGGGAGATATCAAAAACAGTTATAATGTGATTTTTGATTTATCATGAGCACGGGTCAGCCAGAGGTACATACAACCTGGAGGTACAATAGTCAAGAATTGAAGAGAAGAGGGCAAATTACTCAAAAATTATAACAGATGCAAAAGTAAATGTGAATGTGACTTATTTGTAATTCGGTGAGTCTTTTTCTCCTGGGCCAGTAGAATTTTCCTCAATAGGATACAGGGTGGAGTAGTAATTTTGGGATTCAGTCCTCTCTTACACCCTCCCCACCCATGTGAAAATAAAACTGTTTCACTCCCAGGAGTCAGATTCTAATGTATTGCTCTATTACTGTATTTTTAGGAAGTCACCCATCAGGATTCCACAGGCACCCTCCTCATGCCTGTGTCATGCTGGCTTCATGGCAGTTAATAACCACTCTTACTTCCAACACACTTACTTTGTCCTAACTGGAATTCCAGGGCTTGAACAAAAGTATTACTGGATGGCATTCCCACTGGGTGCTATATATGTCATTGCCCTCTTTGGCAATGGTGTCATCATCTCTACCATCAAGTCTGAATCATCCCTGCATATCCCCATGTACTATTTTCTGTGCATGCTGGCATTGGCAGATATGGGGCTCGCCCTTTGTACTTTGCCCTCTATGCTAGGCATATTCTGGTTTAACTATAAGTCCATTGCCTTTGATGCTTGCCTTGTTCAGATGTACTTCATTCACACCTTCTCTGCCATTGAATCTGGCGTGCTGGTGACCATGGCCTTTGATCGGGTGGTAGCCATCTGGAACCCGCTCAGGTACGGCACCATCCTAACCAATGGTGTGGTCTGCAGAACAGGGGCGGTCATCTTGACAAGGGCAGTTTGTGTGGTCTTCCCTGTGCCTTTTCTCATCAAACGACTTCCCTTCTACCGCTCCAATATCCTCTCCCACTCCTTCTGCCTCCACCAAGATGTCATGCGCCTTGCCTGTGCCAGCACCCGGGTCAACAGTCTCTATGGCCTCATTGCTGTCATCTTCACCAAGGGTTCTGACTCCCTCTCCATCCTCCTCTCTTATGTGTTTATACTCCGCACAGTAATGGCCATTGCCTCAGGGGAGGGCCGGCTGAAGGCACTCAACACCTGTGTTTCACACATCTGTGCTGTACTCATCTTCTATGTTCCACTCATTGGGGTGTCTGTCATTCATCGTTTTGGAAAGCACCTTTCACCCCTGACACATGCCCTCATGGCTAATGCGTATCTTCTTGTACCCCCAGTGCTGAACCCTATAGTCTATACCGTGAAGACCAAGGAGATACGAAATAAAATCATCCGAATATTTGTTCGAACCAAGATTACTGCAGAGGGTTAGGGTCTGCCAGTTTGAGAGAGGAATCTATCCTGTAAAGGCTTAATTATGACTATGAGAAATAAAGGGTTATATTTTTCATGTTTTCTGTGTGATTTTAATTGGGCAAAAAGAGATTTCTTTTTACACTTGCCTTTTCCTGTGCCAAATTGTTCTTTGCTTAGTATAGGAAGGGTGACATTTATGGGGACTGTTCAGTATACTGTCCTATAGCCCTGCATTTTTGGCATAACACAGCTGAAGGCAGAGAATATTACTAACTTGATTTTAAAATAACTCTTCTGAACACAAATAGGCCATGAGTTCAATACGTTTTACATTAAAGCTCACCAAATTAAATTAACATTCTCCCTCAAGAATTAGGAATGACCTCCATTAACATAAAAGGAGAGAAATGAATTATACTCATTAAATAATAAGAGAACACCTGGGGATAATACATTATTAAAACATGAATCAGAAAAATGAGCAAATTTTAGGATTAAGAATATAAATGTGTACAATTGAACAAGGGCCAACTGTGTTGTATAACTTGGGATCAAAAGCTTAAGGGTAAAGTTTAGCTTTTCCATGTGTGACACTGGGTATTCTTGTACCTGGGCATCCAGTGTTGTTATGAAATTAAGCTTAATCATATGAGTATACTATTTGTAAACATAGGGTTTTGTGCAATTATAAGATGAGTCTAAGAATATTGAAGATAAGGGAATAAGAGAACTTGTATTTATGGACTGCGCACTAACCAAAAGACACAGAGCCTTTTACATGCTATTTTATTGGGTATTACAGCATCCCTTTGAAGGAAACAGCACTGTCTGTTACCTATCTGTGATGAGGCAAGTACAGAAAGGGAGAAAGTTATGGGGTGCCTGGGTGGCTCAGTTGGTTAAGAGACTGCCTTTGGCTCAGGTCATTATCCCGGAGTCCCAGGATTGAGCCCTGCATTGGGCTCTCTGCTTGGTGGGAGGCCTGCTCTCTCTCACTCCTCCTGCTTGTGTTCCCTCTCTGGCTGTGTTTCTTTTTGTCAAATAAATAAATAAAATCTTTAAAAAAAATAGAAAGGGAGAAAGTTTGAAAATTTTTATAACAATTTGACTTTGCAGTGCTACCAAAAGACATGATTTTGTATGCAATACAATAAAATTGTATGGGTACAATTTCTTTTTCTTGGTCTGAGTGGGTAGAATGTGGGTTTTCCCAGGAAGGCAAACAGGGTGCACTTGAAGCCCATAGGGTGTAACTGTGGCTTCTGGTATGATGAGGGGAGTAAGTGCAGGTCCACATGTAAGGGCAGTGAGAGAATGGGCTGGAATGAAGTCAATTAAAAAAAAAAGACTCAAAATTAACTTACCACATACAGTTTGAGAAATACTTAGTAGAAAAAAGTGCATCTTTTATAGTTAATTTAAGAATAGCTTATGTGTTTGAATTAGGCATAGGGCTACATAATAATTCAAATTAAATTTTTCTAAGACAGCTTATTGTAAGATATAGTTAAACATGTAGTTTGACATACTGTTTCCTGTACTGCTTTTTTCCTCCTTAGAAAGGTTCTGTCCTCATTCTACTCCATAATTTTAACTGAAAAAAATTGTATCCTACTTTTACAAGAGGACCAAACCAGACTGATTATCGTGGGTGTCAATGACACAGGCAAATCAAAAAAAGAATCAAAGACTGAGTTTCTTATGTGTATTTTTTGAATGTAGTACAAATGGAGCATGTTTATACCTGTAAAGAAAGAACTAGAAAGTGATTCTGTGGTAATTGAGGTGTATGAAAAGCCCCACAGGAACAGGGACACCTGGGTGGCTCGGTTGGTTAAGCGTCTGACTCTTGATTTCAGTTCAGGTCATGATCTCAGGATTGTGAGATGCAGCCTTATGCTGGGCTCCATGTTCTGCTTGAGATTCTCTTTCTCCCTCATAGAAATTATGCAAGGGCAATTAAGAATGAACAATTAGATCATGAGGGAGAGAAGAAGGGGAGAGAGATCCATTGGGTTATATTTTAATGCTATTAGCGTGAATGTTATCTTGGCAGAAGAGATTTGCAGAGGTAGTAGAGTAACATGGGGGAAACTGAGAAATACCCACATCCTGTGTAATAAGTGAAAGCAGGTGAAGAAATAGGAGGTAGAAGTAGGAGATGTGAGATGTCATGAAATCAGCAAAAAGATAAAAAGGCAAGGGACCGTAAAGATTTTTTATTTGCTCAAATAATTTAAACTGAGGGAGGATTGAAGGGAAAAATACTTGATTTGTTAGTTAGAGATCTGAGCCTTGGAAACCATACCTTTCCTATGTTAATGGACACAAAAGCCAAACTGTAGGAGGCAGAGGAGGGATTCCACAATGAAGTTGGGAAGTATGTGAGTTGATTGCTGGTAAAGAATTTAGACTTTTGATCTTGTCACTTCATGGCCCCACTAGAGAATCAAAGTCTAATGGATTCAAAGGGCACTTTCAGCTAATTGCCTCTGTTATCATGGTGTGTGAACTTTGTAAAGACCTCTCATGGTGGTTCTCTTTTATCCTTAGTCTAGAGTGGTAGTTTTCAAGTTTTTGGTTGTGTATCTGTATAAGGAAAAAAAAAGGACATTCCTTAATATATTTATATTTTACATTTATTTATTCAATAATTGTATATGGTAACACATATGACTGAGATAAATTTAAATACAAATCAAAGTCATATATTTTTTCTCCTTATAGGTCAACTGACTGTAAAGTGTCCTTTTTGGGATTCATGTTTTCCATTTTGATAGTATCAATATTGAGGCCTTGACTGATATTTGTATTTTATACTAACCAACCATTTTCAAGTAATTCCCATTGTTTACTTTCATCTTGACAAGTTGAACTTTTTCCAGGTGGTTTTGACAATATTGATTACTAGCTTATCTTTCATGCAGTTGTATCCTAGAATCACTGCTTCATTCCTTCCTCATGGCATTTGCTTGCAAGCCTAGGAAACTCTGAAACATAGATTAAGCTTCAATTACAGACTTTAGAATCAACAGATCTAGGGGCGCCTGGGTGGCTCAGTTGGTTAAGCGACTGCCTTCGGCTCAGGTCATGATCCCGGAGACCCAGGATCGAGCCCCACATCAGGCTCCCTGCTCGGCGGGAAGCCTGCTTCTCCCTCTCTGGCTGTGTTTCTCCCTGTCAAATAAATAAAATCTTAAAAAAAAATTAGAATCAATAGATCTAAATTTAAATTTAGTTCTGACACTTAGAAAGTGTTTTACTTGAGCAAGTTACTTAACTACTCTAAATCTTATTTCCCCATGTGTAAAATGTTGCCAACACTTAATCTCAAAGATTGTTGCAAAAATATTAGGATATATAAAGGCAGGGGGCACCTAGATGGCTCAGTCACCTGAGCATCCAACTCTTGATTTTGGCTCAGCTCATGATCTCCGGATCATGAGATTGAGCCGTGTGTTGGGTTCCTCATCCAGTGTGGAGTCTGCTTTGGATTCTTTCTCTCTCTCTTTCCCTCTGTCCCATCCCCCTGCTTGCTCTCTCTCTCTCAATAAATAAAATATTTTTAAAAAATAGTATATAAAGGCAGACAGCATTACTCATTACTATTAATAAATGTGATATTGTAGTGTAATATCTACTTGACTTGTATACATATTTTTTTGCAGAGAACTATGCCAAGGATTAAGCAGTAAATTGGAACATTTTTCTCTGTGTTTCCAGGTCTAACAACATGATTGGCATTTCATTAGGGTTAAATGCATATTCATTTAATGAACAAGTAATCCTTCTAACAACTTCATTGTGTAATAATTAATAAAATACTTAAAACAGATACTAACATCAGTGCAAAGACACATTGCATTTGACATACTCATCCTCACACGTGTTCACTGCTTTCTTTTTTAAAAATTTTTATTTAAATTCAGCTAACATATAGTGTTCTATTAGTTTCAGGGGTAGAATTTACATATTCATCAGTTGCATAAAACACCCAGTGATCATTACATCAAGTGCCTTCCTTAATTCCCATACCTAATTACCCCATCTCCCTACCCACCACCCTCACTGCTTTCTTGAACAACTTCCCAGTGCTAAAAGTTTTCACTTGTCCTCATAAAATGCCCAGGAGTAATTTTACTCAGTCAAGGTTTGTTGGATCCTCAGTACACAGTAAAATAGACTTTACTTATACTGGGTCAAAAGAGTAAAGGCAGAACACCCATTATTCTACTATGCGTGTGGTAGAAAACTAGGACTACTAAATATGTAAAGAATACTCTTAAAAGAAAATGTATAAATTAAGTAACCACAGATGTGTCTGTTTTAATTTTATCATTGGTACTCTTGACTCAATAAATACCAAAACATAAATGCTATTTGATTTTGTAACAGTTTCCTTTGCTCTATGTTAAAGAAAAAGCAGAACAAAACAATATCGCAGAGACCCAAACCTTCAGTAGTGCTATTGGGCTTCTAGAATCCTTCTTTATGTAATTATTATTTAATTGATGATTAAAGAAATAATGTTACTTCATGTTATATGAGGAAGTACTCACAAGTGTTATCTAGATAATCAGGTGATAATTTATCATTACTGATACTCATCTCTAGTTTCAAAGAAGAAAAATTATAGTTTAATTAAATTATATTTTGTATGTGATACCAGATATTAAAATGTGTTACATTTCAAAATGGAGTATATACAGAACAAGAATGACCAGTGTTGTATTGTCACCCACAAGCCTTGCCCACTGTTGCATTTCACTAGATGTGCATCATTTGGCTGTGCTGGAACTGCTGAAACTATTGCATCTTACACTCAACTCCATTTCCCTAGGCCTTGTTCATTTTCCTTTGAAACATGTATATAACCCATCTTCGTGTCTGCTTGGTCTTCACACTGTAGACAATGGGATTAAGTACAGGGGGCAGAAACAGATAGATATTGGCTATGAGTGTGTGCACTACTGGTGATAAATGCTTTCCAAATCTGTGGATCATGGTGATACCAATGAGAGGAATATAGAAGAGAAGCACAGCACAGATGTGAGAGAGGCAGGTGTTAAGGGCTTTGAGCCTTTCATCTCTGGAAGCAATGCCCAGCATAGTCTTCAGGATGAGCTCATAAGAAAAGTGAATGATGAGGGCATCCAGCCCCAATGTGAAGATGACTATGATGAGTCCATGATGAGGGTGCTGGCACAGGCCAACCGCATTGCATCTTGGTGGAGACAGTATGAATGATACAAGACATTGCAATGGCAAAAAAAAGGTAGCCGCTTTATAAGGAAGGGAACAGGAAAGACCACACAGACTGCCCGGGTGAGGACAGAAATATAACGTAATGGGTCTCGGATGGCCACAAATCTGTCGAAGGCCATGGACACTAATACTCCTGATTCTACCACTCCAAATCCATGGATGAAAAACATCTGTGTAATGCATGCATCAAAGGGAATCTCAGGTGCATTAAACCAGAAAATGCTGAGCCTGGAGGGCAAGGTGGACCTGGAGAGACTAACGTCAGTGAGAGCCAAGATGGAGAGGACGTAGTACATAGGCTCATGGAGGCTCTCATCTACCTTGATAACAGCTAAGATGGTACCATTTCTCAAGAGAGTTAGTGTGTAGAGAAATCCCAGGGGAAAGGCCATCCATGTGTTTTTATCTGGCATCCCAGGGATACCTGTTAAAATGAAACTGTGGTGGTTGGCATGTGATGCATTTGAATTCATTGTCATGTTGTCACTGTTAGGAGAGGCTGGACTCTCCCACTTAGCCTGTAGCTCCTAAATATAAAAAATATTTTTAGAGAAGATAGGTAAATGGTGTTATGGATATAGAAGAGAAACAGCAGAGGGGGCAGTTATGTTAAAAACAGTGTCTAGCTGGGTTTTGTATGACTTTGTCCCTTTGCTTCCTAAATCATCACATGAGATGAAGCAGCAGCACCCAAGGGCTTAATAGTGTAGAGCATTTTGCTGAATAATCAAAAAAACCCAGTAAACTCACACCACCACTCTCAAATACCTACACACAATTCCACTGCTATCACAAGCCTGTATTCATACAAATCTCTGTGTGTGTATATACACACATATATAGTCTTATATGCACTCATATATATGTGTATTTTTTCACATGCCTGTGCATGTGTCACTGTATTTATAATGGCCTGCATTTATAAATAACACATTAGTGATAAAACTGTTCAAATTAATATTTCATCTTCACAAATTTTAACAATTTATTATTTTCCACAACCTCATTTTAAAGTAACAAACAGGTGATAAAGGTGGCCCAGAAACAACCACACATAGGATATGTGAGTAGCCAGTTACAGAATTTTTGATTTGAGAATCACCTAACATTCAACAGAAACTTGAAGCCATTTTTAAAACCTCTTCCTTCATTAAACCAACATTTAACCAATTTCACACTTGCCTCCAAAACATATGAAATACATATCTCCTCTCTGCCTTTGTACAGTCAATAAATAGTATAATCCATTTCTTCCAGGCTCCTTAACTGATAATCATCCATCTAGTAGTGCCCATGCCAGTAATTCTTCATTCTGAAGCTTGAATAAAATTTATAGTCTTGGAATATGATGTATTTATCACAAGCAAAAGCTCCTTTAAGGGCTTATATTGTACCTAGAACAGAGTCTTAAATCTTTATCTTAGCCCTCAAGATACAGCACAATTCAGTTGCTCCCACACCAATTCACATCCTGTCTCTCCCCTTTGGTCTCTTCAGTCCAGCCAAAGTTGCAGTGTGTAAGTTCCTGGATCCCACTGAGATACTTTCTGATATAGGATTTCCACATACGTTCTTAGCTATTCCTTACACATTTCTCCACCTCTCATACAGTTCCTCTTTGCCTATCAAAGCCTATCTATCCTTCCCAAGTAAGCCTGTTCCAAATTCTCAGAGTAGTTTAAGATTCCTTAAATTATAAGTATGTTGTTTTCACATTCTGGGCTTTTCCTTCTCCCAAATGAGAATAGTTAGTTAAATATTGCATGAGTATTTTTTTTAATGTCCCTCTTGCCTACTAGAAGTTAAATTCCCCAAAAGAAAGGAATAATTATATGCTCATCACTTAATAGATCACATATGGAGCATATATTAATAATTGCTTAAATAAAGGAATAAAATGATATGTATTATTGTGTTAATGTGTTAAATGAAGGAATGAAATAATAAATAAATTTCTATTGGTGATTGAATGTCATTTTTTTCCCCAAAAGTCTTACAAATCCTCAAACTTCTCCCTGATCTTTTGCATGTGGGTTCAGAATCATTAACCAAGAGAAAAATCTCTTTGTCTAAAATGGCGTGGATAAAAAACAAAAACAAAAACAAAAACAAAAAACTTAGGGGCCCTGGGTGGCTCAGTTGGCTAAGTGACTGCTTTCGGCTCAGGTCATGATCCTGGAGACCTGGGATCAAGCCCCACATGGGGCTTCCTGCTTGGCGGGAAGCCTGCTTCTCCCTCTCTCAGTCCCTCTGCTTGTGTTCCCTCTCTCACTGTGTTTTTTTCTGTCAAATAAATAAATAAAATCTTAAAGAAAAAAAAACTTAAATGAGGAGACTTTGAAAGATATCATAGTGTCTTTGTTTTCCCCTAGATGCCTGTTATGGGAAAGGAGAAAGAAAAATCTCAAGAACTTGCCATATGCCCATGACCCAGGTAGGCTTCTCTGCTCCTTCTTCCTCCTGTGCTACTGTGAATTGAGGAGAATTGCTGTTTTGGATATAGCACTATGATGAAATTATTTTGCAGATTCTGATCTCTTGGACATTGAGGAATCCCTGAGAGATAGTGTGGTCCACTTACAAATGTTGTGTTATGTGTTGCAAACAAACTCCAGGCCTCTCTCACAATATAATACAATGCTCAGATCTAAATTAAACACTTCGTGGTATTTTCTCTCTAACCCTTTAGCTGTTTCTTGAAGAAGGGGCTTTTTAAATTCTTTCCATGTTAAGTGAGAGTCCTTCACATGTTTGGGTCTGCTGAGCTCTCATCTCAAGCAATTCTATGGTTTTCACTTGGGAAGAATCAATTCACTCAATCCTACTGGATGTTTTTCTTGGAAAGACTTGAAAACTCTGATATTCTTAAAATCCTCAGGGCCTGTGGAAGCATGGTTGTTCTATGGAAATAATGATTCTTGTTTTCCCAGATTCTTTACTGCTGCTCTTTTGACTACTTTTCTTTATCTAAATGTGTTTTACCTCATCTTCTTTTTTCCTCATTCCTATCTCTATTCTTCTTTCTCTTTTACAGTGTCTCTAATCTTCAGCACCCTCTTTTTCTAGCTCCCAATTCATGTACTTCCATCTGATCTTTTCATTCTTTCCGTGCACTACGTTCTCCCCTACAGTATATGACCTCTGTCCCTAATAACATGTATACTTATTTTTTTCTTTTTCTTACCTAGACTCTTGTAATCTGCTCTTATCATTTCCTTCACTAGAATTCCTATGATGATCTAATGAAATAATGTACATAAGTAATTCCACACAGCTCTTGCTATGTAGAAGGCATGTAAAAATATTTTAAGGTTAATTGATTACCTGTATCAACCTCTGTGCTTCAGTTCAGAATTAATTTGGCTTCTTTGCTTTCCTGAGGTTAGCAAACAGAGCACTTATGAAGACTTCTCAAACCTCTGAGGATTTCTGAAACTATCACAACCCTATAACAATTTCACGACTCCTCTGAAAACATCCCTGAAGGGTATTGTTAGCCTCCGGGCTATTCCGTCAGGATTTCCTTAAGGAGTTCAAACCCTTCCTTCATCTGTCAAACTGTCCTTTCTTTTGCCAGAAAATTTTTTTCATTTTATTTGTACTCTGTCAGCCAAGTTTGAAGAAGAATCTTCTCTCTTACACACACATGCACACATATTATATATAAAATACTTGTATGTATGTAATAAATACATATTAAATATGTAAATAAATATAAATATATATAAAAAGATTGGTCTCATGTTGAACCATTAAATACATTCAGGACTCCAGCTGGATGCTGGTCCAGGTTCTTCTAACTCCAAAACCAGTTTCAGTCTCAATGATGATATAGTGTTGTGATTTACCCTAAAATAGAGTCTACTGTTATTCTGGGATGGAGAGAAGGCTTGCCTGACTCTCCATCAGAAACATAGAGAACAAAGTTCTCTGAATTTGTTGTACTCTTTGATTTCCTGAGCTGTTATTTAAATCTATTAAATGTAATTTCTTTCATTTGTTTTAATGAATTTTTCTGTAATGATACTTTTTCATCATTGAGGTAATTCTCAAAATTATAGAAACAGTTAGTTATTCCATCAATGTGTGCTTTTGTGTGTTGAGCACTTAAATTATCCCCAGGCCCTATCCACCACCTCTTCATGCCCCTTTTGGTGTCATTTATTTTTCCTTCATAGGTATATTTATATTATAACAGCATAAAATGAAAGCCAGATACAAATAATTCTTATGATGATGCTTTTTTTTCCAGGCACATTAGAGAATGTATTGTAGAAGTTTATGTATTTTTAATTTCTAAACCCATTTCTTTCTCAGTGTGTTTTACAACCTATAGGAGACCACCTATTCAATAAACATTAAAAGCTAGTGCTTTATGATAAGGGTTTCTGTATATTGTTACATGAGAGTTTCTGACTATGTTTAGAATATGGTTATCTGTATATTTATCAGTTCTACATGATCCTATGTGTGATATGTGTGTCTATATATAATGAATTTTTTATTCTTTTTAAACTATCTTTAAGCATCCCAAGCCATTAATGGTAGGGAGTTAAAAGACAAAGTCTTTGCCCTTAAGGATTTTCAAGTTTGTGAGAGTGCTAACCCTTCCCAGTCTCTTAGAGTACTTTTATAAACAGTAATATACACACACAAAGTGCTTGTTGTAAACTTTCTGAGTCTTTTAGCTGGTGGTTTGACTCCTCTGAGGACATTATGATTTGCCTCATTCATATGTATAGAAACTAGTGCTGCTTGAAGCCTAACCTCTTCCAGGAAGACTCCCAGATTATCCTAATAATCAGAATTTCCTATTTTCTGGAACTCTACATTATCAAGGATCTGCCTTTCTAGATACAAAATGGCAAAGTTTAGCAAAAAGAGTAGAGTCTGTGAGGTCTGATATACCTTGCTTAAAACAAGGTTTAATTTTCAACTGTTTGATCTTAGAGAAAGTCATGAAACCTCCTATTCATTCAACATTTCTTTGTCATCTATTTTAAATGACTTCTTCTGGTTAAGTCCAGCTAGTCCCTCATCTCCCCATCTGAATTTATACAGCCCAGTGTGCTAGAGGAAATCATACAATGGTGTTGACTCATACCAGATAGCTTACATAACTCCTGTGCTTTTGATTATACTTAATGACTCTTCTCCTACTCCCTTCATTTTACCCAAATGCTTATTCTTTGTTGCTGACTTCACTTCCTTCTGCATTAAGAAAATTGAAACAATCAGAAAACAATATCCAGTGCCCTAAATTGCATTTGCTCACCTTACTAGGAGAGTCAAATATATGACAATTTCTCGGTTATCTTGTATAGATTAGATGAAATATTCGCGCTCTTTCCTAAAGTCAGTTCTTCCAGTTTTGCCCTATATTTTTCCTGTGTCTACTCAGGAACATCACCACATTTTTATTTTTTACCACTATTCCTTACCATAAAGTTTTACCCTCTACTCGATTGATTATATCAGCATCAAACATAATGCCATGTTTTCCATAAGAAAAAGGTGATTCTGACATAGCTGCAGGATGTTGGGGTCGCGCCCCAAAGATGGCGCCAGCTACGTAACCCAAGCAGCACAAACAGCCTGGGAAACATCCGCCCTGACCACACGTGACTTCGTGCTCGTCGCATGAACACCATATGCCACCAATGCCTACAGTAGCTCCCGTTCACGTGAACACCCCTATGATTGGCTGTCAAGCCCTATATAAGACAAGGGAGCTTCCCCTAAAAGAGGGAGGAGAAATAGAATAAACAAGATCTTCTGCACCGGTTTGTGTGTATTGGTGTTGCGTCATCTCTGCAGGCAGGGAAATCGGGACATTCTGGTGCCGAAACCGGAAACCCGTGAGTACCTCTCCCCTTTTTGTTATACTGCACATTCGTCACTAGGACGACCACAAAGGAAGGGTTAAAAGTTTGCTACACAGCAACCACAAAGGGATAGCAGCTGCACGCTCGCGGATCGCGACTACAAGGGTAAAGAAAATGGGATTGGAAATTTCTAGACTCCGTATGGAGAGCCCCCTACGGGCACTTTTGAAGGCTAATGGAACCCCTCTTAAGGCTCGAACCTCTCGAGCATTCCTAAGAACAATAGAGCATCAAGCCCCCTGGTTTTTGGATGAGGGCCTCTTAAATGTCCCACAATGGGAACATTTGGGAGAAGATTTGAGAAAGGCTGATGCTCGGCAGCCCTTGCCGACAGGTGCCATGGCTCTATGGGCTCTGATACGGAGCTGCCTTACCGTTAAGAAGGACAAATTTACAGGCCCCCTAAAAGAAGGAAGTTCCATTTTAGAGGAAGTAAAAGAGGAACGCTCTTTGCATTCCTCCCGTTCCTCTGAGACTGGCAGTGAAAATGGCGAAGAGGAGGAACTTAGTGGGGAAGAACTAGAAAGAAAGGTAAAGGAACTAAAAATAGGTCCTGCAACCCTTCCTGATATGATCGAGCCCACAGCGCCACCCCCTCCCTATTCAGGTTCTTGCAAGGGCGCATGCTCCTGTCACACCTCCTCTCCTTGGGCAGACCTCTCAACAGCTTGCTTTCCCGTTCTCGAGGACGCTCAAAACCAAAGATTTCACCAGGCCTTAGACTTTAAGCTTGTGAAGCAACTAAAGGAAGCAGTCAGTACATATGGTCCTCAGGCCACCTTCACAGTATCCCTGTTAGAATCCTTGGCGGGGCTCAACCTGAGCCCAGGGGACTGGACGAATATGGCCAGAGCCACCTTGTCTGGGGGTCAATATCTGATGTGGAAAACAGCCTGGCAAGAATACAGCACAGACACCGCCAGGCATAATGCAGCCGCCGGTCACCCAGACTGGAATGTAGACATGCTTATGGGCTTAGGGAATTGTGTTACCATTCAGGCCCAAGCCCAATACCACCCCACTGTCTACCTACAAATAGCAACCATGGCTACAAAGGCCTGGAAAACCCTGCAGGGCACTGGAGATCTGCAGGGACAATTGTCAAAAGTTATTCAAGGCAATAAAGAGCCATATGCTGATTTTGTAGACCGTCTAATCCAGACAGCTTCCCGCATTTTCGGGGATGCGGAGCAAGCCATGCCCCTAGTTAAGCAACTAGCCTATGAGCAGGCAAACAAATGGTGCAAGGAAGCCATCCGGCCCTGGAAAAGTAAGGACCTCTCCACATATTTAAAGGTATGCAGAGACATCAATGACTCTGTTATACAAGGGCAGGTCCTTGTGGCAGCCATCACCCAAGGCCTTTCAAATTCTGGCTTCCAGAAGCCGTTTCAGCCTGCTCCGGGTGCCTGCTTTTCCTGTGGACAACTCGGCCACAGGAAGGCACAATGTCCAAACAAGCGGCACTCCGAACAAGCTGAAAAGGGCCCCAAACCCAAGCTCTGTCCTAGGTGTAAAAAAGGGAATCATTGGAGTAATACTTGCACCTCCATGAAAGATAAAGAGGGAAATTTCCTGGGTCCTAATCCTAAATTACAAAAAAATGGGAATTCAGGCCCTTCACTCCGGGGCCCACAACAAATGTAAGGAGTGACACAACAAGTGCCCATGAGCTGGCATCCACTTACGACCCAAGGAGGGCCACAGCAGGAAGCGCAGGATTGCACATCTGTGCCACCTCCAGATTGGTCCTAACTCCCGACATGGGGGTGCAAACGGTGGAATTAGATTGGCAGGGACCGATACCCCAAGGGACAGTCGGCCTCCTGCTGGGGAGGAGTTCCACCACCTTGAGAGGATTAATTGTGCACCCGGGTGTTATTGACTCTGACTTTCAAGGTCAAGTAAAAATAATGGTGTCCTCTCCAAAGGGCAAAACAGTCATAACCCTGGGAGACAAAATAGCCCAAATGCTTATTCTACCTAGCCAACATAATCTATATGCCCATAAGGACACTCCCCGAGGGACTAAAGGTTTCAGTTCCTCTGGAGAGCCTCTCGCTTGCCTAACCCTAGGACTACAGAATAGGCCATTATTAACCCTAACCATCCGAGGAAGGGATTTCCTGGGTCTGCTTGATACCAGAGCTGACAAAAGCATTATAAAGTCCCTTGACTGGCCTAAAGATTGGCCTATCGTCAAGGCCAACCAAATACTACGAGGCCTAGGAGTTGCACAAAGCCCCTACCAAAGTGCAACAACATTGCAATGGGAGGACAAAGAGGGCCATACTGGACTGTTCAACCATATATCTGTGCCCTACCTATATCCCTTTGGGGGCACGATATCCTAGCACAGATGGACTTAAAGCTAACCACAGAGAATTTGTTCAACGGTCCTGTCAAGGGAATGATGCAATCAACAGGGTATGTGATGGGCTGAGGTTTGGGAAAACAAGAACAAGGCATAACTCAACCGATACCACCCCCGAAACACTTCCCAAGAAATCAGGGTCTGGGTTTTTAATGGGGGCCACTGAAAATGCCATACCTTTGAAATGGAAAGATGATAGGCCTCACTGGATTCCTCAGTGGCCCCTAACTAAAGAAAAATTAGAGGCAGGAAAAGGTTTGGTAAAGGAACAAATGGGTGCTGGGCATCTTCGCCCTTCAACATCCCCTTGGAATACACCTATATTTGTCATAAAGAAAAAGTCAGGTAAGTGGAGGTTACTCCATGACCTCTGAGCAGTAAATGCTCAAATGTATACAATGGGCCCTATCCAATGTGGCTTACCTCTTGTTTCGGCAATACCAAAAGGATGGCCCACAATTATTATAGATATACAAGACTGCTTCTTCTCCATTCCATTACATGAGAGCGACTGTTGGAGATTTGCCTTTACTTTGCCAGCAATTAATCACTCTCAGCCAGATCAGAGATACGAATAGACAGTCCTACCACAAGGTATGACCAATAGCCCTACCTTATGCCAAATGTATGTTGACAAGGCTTTAAGAACGACCCGCATTAGGTTTCCCACATTATTACTATACCACTATATGGATGATATCTTGCTATCTCATAAAGACAACTTAAAACTTGACAAGGCACTTCAATTCCTAACAGCAGGATTAAAGAAATGGCACCTCACCATAACACCAGGTAAGATACAGACTGGAGATATGCAAACCTATTTAGGCACACATCTTTCATCCACAATGGAAAGACCATTAAAGCTGAGCTTTAGGCTGGACCCCCGAAGCTAGACAAGCCATCATCTTGGTCCAACAACGATTGGAATCATGTCAGATCACACGCCGTGATCTAGATCAGCCCCTGTTATTGATAATACTACCAGGCCCTCATAGCCCTACTGCCAATATTTGGCAGGGTGGTCCTTTGCAGTATTCATTTACCTAGCTCACCCTCCAAAACATTACAACCTTACCCTGAGGCTGTAGCCTTGCTTCTACAGAAAGGACTGAAAGATTGCCTCACCACATTTGGCTCACAGCCGCATACCATTATTACCCCCTATGGACCAGATCAAATTAATTGGCTCATCAATCATGACACAAATTGGGCCATTCTCCATTTCACTTCTAGTGCAACCTTCGATAACCACTATCCGAAACACCCTGGATTCAATTCTGCAAAAACACCCCTATTGTCTACCCACTAATCACAAAAACAACCCCTTTGGAAAATTGCTTAACACTATTTACTGATGGCTCAAAAAATGGGGTGGGCACAGTAGTGACTGCAGGAAAAAGTTTTACAACCCTAGTACCATCTGGCTCTGCACAACTTGCAGAACTGGCAGCAGTCATTCTGGCCTTTTCAACATTCCCTGATGATCCCTTCAACTTACTATCAGATAGCAGTTATGTCATTAACTCTCTATCAGTTCTAGAGACAGTACCTTATATTGCACCTGCCTCCACTGTTGCTTCTTACTTCACATCCCTACAGAAGCTGATTTTACAGCGTACACAACCCTTCTTCGCAGGACACCTTAGGGCCCATACACGTCTTCCAGGACCCTTATCCATGGGAAACGAAAAAGCAGACTTTCTCACAAAAACGTCTTTTATATTTTCCATAGAAGAACAAGCCAAATTATTCCATAAAAAATTCCATGTAAATTCCACTACACTCCACAGAAAATTTCAAATACTGAAAGCTCTTGCTCGACAAATTGTTAAATCTTGCCAACACTGTGCCCCTCTAATCCCAATACCCTCCTTTGGAGTCAACCCCCGTGGAATATTACCCAATCATGTGTGGCAAATGGATGTCACACACATCCCAGAATTTGGCAATTTAAAATACGCACATGTCTCCATAGAGACGTGCTCGGGGGTCATTATGGCCTCCTTACATACAGGAGAAAAGGTCCGAGATTTCATTCAACATTGCTTGGCAAACTTTGCATCTTGGGGCATCCCAAAACAAATCAAAACTGACAATAGGCCTGCTTACACGTCACACAGCTTTAAAACCTTTGCAGACACATTTCACATACATCTAGTCACAGGGATTCCCTACAACCCTCAAGGGCAAGGGATCGTCGAACACGCGCACCTGACCCTGAAAAATCCATTAATAAAACAAAAAGGGGGAATAGGGGTCTTCTATAGGTCCCCTAAGGACAAACTCAACATTGCTCTCTTTACCTTAAATTTTTTGGCCACGGATGTGACGGGATGATCGGCTGCAGATCACCACTCGCATCAGGAAGCCAATCTTGATACTGGGTAAAATGGAAAGACATTCTAACAGGACTTTGGAAGGGTCCAGACCCGGTCCTATGATGGGTCCGTGGTTCTGTTTGTGTTTTCCCTCAAGATCAGCCAATTCCGATTTGGGTTCCAGAATGCCTAACACAACGAGTACACCCAGCCCCTGGATCAATCACGCCTGAAGACAATGCCGGACCCCAAGGCCTACTATGGATACTCCTCCTACCCCTCAGTGTTGTGACTCAGCCATGGGAAAATAGAGAAGTACAGCTGTGGGCCATGGTGCAAGCCTGGCCTACTCCATTACCCCTCTCTAATGACTCCACAGTTTTTCCCTTGTTCTTTTCTACTAATGCAAGTACCGGCTTTCCAAGTCTACCCTATGAAAACACTGAAGCAGCCTATAATAACACTTCTCTATTTCTTCCCGGAAGCCTGTGCTTCTTCGTTCGCTTTAACTATTCTTCTTCCTTTCAGCCCCCTTGTATTTCACCCCTGTTTGTGTACATCCGCCCTTTGTACTGCTTCTCTTTAACCAATCCAGACTCCAACAGAACTATACCCTTCTTAATTGTTCTGCCTCCTCTTGCATTATAGCTCCTTGTTGGAACTCCACAAGACATGATGGAAATACTGCAGCTCAATGCCACGAGAGTTAACCCTCTCACAGCCTCCCAGTTCCTACAAACTATGCAGGCAGTGGTGGCTTTCGGGAAATCCTGGTTTGGGACTATCGCACTCGGCTGTATTGTGCTCTTCATCATCCTCCTAGCATTGCGTTGGATAAGAGCCCTCCAATGTGCATTGACTAGAGACTGGCATGCTATACATCAAGCCTTCATAGCCATAGAGCATGGCGGCTCACCCCAAGTATGGCTCAGTATGCTGGACCGGTAGTCAATGACGGGTAATGAGGACAATAACAGCGTACCAACCTAAGACAGAAGCTGCAGCATGCTCTGCAGTATTCTATGACGGGTAAGGGCGCGAGTTGACCGTCCCAACCTAAGACATGCACGGTCCCTTATCCATACAATTAAATAAAGAAGGGGGAGCTGTCGGAGTCATGCCCCAAAGATGGTACTGGCTACATAACCCAAGCAGCACAAACAGCCTGGGAAACATCCGCCCTGACCACACGTGACTTCGTGCTCGTCGCGTGAACACCGTATAATGCCACCAATGCCTACAAGCCACGTAGCTCCCGTTCACATGAACACCCCTATGATTGGCTGTCAAGCCCTATATAAGACAAGGGAGCTTCCCCTAAAGGAGGGAGGAGAAATAGAATAAACAAGATCTTCTACACCAGTTTGTGTGTGTATTGGTGTTGTGTCATCTCTGCAGGCAGGGAAATCACGACAGCAGGACACCATTCTTTCCACATTGACTACTTTTTTTTTTTTTTTTTGTAAGTATTTTTACCAGGTTGGAGTCTGCTAAAAACCAACAGCTATACTACCAGGGTGCAGCCTCAACTTGAGGAGGAGGGAGAAGACAACTGAGCCTTTGTTAGCTAAAATAGTCAAACTTCTTAGGAAATAAACACAATTTTGGTAGTTTAAGTTTGCATTTAGGGCTCCAGAGAGAAATTCAACAGGGAGAACCTGGAAATTGCTGTCATGGCAGGACTCAATTGCTTTGTATGCACCACCCTAAGAACAACTGCTAGAAAGTAGAAGTACTTGGGTATTTGAGAACTAATTGAATAATTATGCTTCCAAAATAACATGCAGATCAATCAACAAAGTGTTTCTGGCTTAAGGTTTATTGGCATGTCACCAAGATGTGCAGACACATGGGCAACTCATAGGAAGCCAAGCTGTTAAATGAAATAAAGGTAGTCGGAGAAGACACATTAGTGGCTATACTTAGCAAGAGAGATTTTTCGTGGGAATGTGGTGTCACAGTTTAAATTCAGACAAGTTACTAAAAATTAACAAAAAGAAAAGAATAACAAAAACACAGCAACCCTTTGAAAAACAATTAAGAACCTAGGGTGGCTCTGCTATAATATTTAAGACATTTAGCTTCAAAACAACAAAACAAAACAAACAAAACAAAAAAACCTCTGAGACTTTCAAAGAAACAGAAAATCTTAATCAAGAAAAACAGCAATCAATAGAATCTGACTCCTAAAGGACTCATGTGTTGATTTTAGCAGACAAATAATCCAAAGAATCAATTACAAATGCATTCAAAGAATCAAAGAAAATTATGTTCAAGTAATTAAAGAAACTACAATGGCAAATGATTAAATGAATAAGGAAACTCCATAGAGGAAAGGAAACTATAGGAAAGAAACAAAAGAATTTAAAAAGTTATAAAAAACTAAAATTAAAAAAAAAATCAATATGTGGACTTAGCAGATTTGAGGAAGAGGAAGGAAGAATCTCTGATTCTTAGCAGATTTGAGGAAGAGGAAGGAAGAATCTGTGATTTGAAGACAAATAGAGGTCTCAAGTTTAAATAATATAGAGAAAAATACTAAAAAAAAATGAACAGTCTCAGATATTTGTGGGCCAACATTGACACACTAACCTTTGTATATTGGTAAGTCCAGAAGAAGAGAGCAAAGTAACAGAATCAATATTTGAAGATATAATTTAACAACAAAAAATCCACATGTCTAAGAAGCTCAAGAAACCTTAATTAGAATAAATACAAAGATATTAACACATAGAAACATCATAATCTAACTGCCAAAAGCCCAGAACTGATAATGGCAGAAGAAAATGACTGATCAAGTTACAGCCAAAAAGCATGAAATAATTCTTGACTTTTTATCAGGAAAAAAAATGGAGGCTGGAAAGCAGTCAAATGGCATATTCAAAGCTCTGAAAATTAAAAAAAAGAAAAGAAAAAACCAATCAATCATTAAAACAATACAATAAAAATCTTTAACATGATAGAAGACAATAAAGGAGAAAAGGAAGAGCCAAAAAAGGCTGAGACATACAAAAAACAAATATCAACATGACAGATGTAAATCTAACCAAATCAATAATTATATTACACTGGAATCCTTATACATTGGTAATGTGAGTATAAAATGATCCAGCCACAAACAGACATTTTCTTCTGAATTAGAGAAACACCTATCATACTACCCAGTAATTCCTTTTCTAGATAGCTGCCCAAACATGTCCGTACAAAGACTATATGCTAATGTGTAGCAACATTATTCATAATTAGTCAAAAGTGGTAATCAACCCAAATGTATTTCAACTACCAAATGAATAAATAAATATGTTTCACTTATACAATATCATACCACTCAGGAAGGAAAAGGAACAAGCTATGAGTATATTTAGCAGCATGGATAAAACTCAAAATGTTATGTTAACTGGGAGAAGCCAGGCACAAAAGCCAATATATTTTATGATTCCACTTATATGAAACTTCTAGTAAAGGCAAATGATAAAAATAGAGATGATATCTATGATTTCTTGGAGCTGGAGACAGACTCAGGGCTAACCTCAAACCAGCATCAAGGAATCTTTTTATGTAATGGAAGTTTTAAGGCTGTTTTGGGGTAATGGTTTCACAATTGTATAAATTTACTAAAACTCTTCAAATTGTACCCTTTAAATGGATCAATTCTGTGATTTGTAAATTATACCATAACAAAGTAAGACAAATAAAAGAGCAAATTAAAAAAAAAAATCATTAGGAGACTATTGCTCTGTTCTATAATAGGTCGTGGTAAACTTCCTGGCATGGTAGAAACGAAGATGAGGAGAATTTGAAGTATGTGAAATATATTTTGATTTGGACTCAGTAGGTCTTGGTAATGGATTAAATATAAAGGAGAGGGTAAGAAAAGATCTGGAATTTTGGAATTTTGCTTTGGGTAACTGGGTGGATTGTGGTATGCTTAGTGTGATTTATTGAAATTAACTATAAGCAAATAGGAAGAAGTTTTGTTTTTGTTTTACAATATTCACTCTGCTGAATACTGAATACTTTTCTTAAAAGGAAAGTATTTCTTTTTCCTTCCTTAAATGGAAATTTTAAGTTTCCTATTTAATATCCATACAGACTGATCAAGTAGGAATTGGTCTGGAGATCTAGAGAGAATTCAGGCCTGAAGACATGCTTTTGAGGGTAATTGATATATAGAGATATTAAATCAATAGGATTTGATAATATCATTCAGTGAGAGCGGAATTAAAGTATAGGGCAAAAAAACAAATAAGAAACACTAACAGTGATGTAGGATGAAGGTAAACCATCAAAGGATGTTGAAGAGTGGCAATTAAAGCAGGAGGAAAATGTGGTGTCAAAAAAAAAAATCGGAAATGAAAGTAACTCAGGATGGAGGCAATTTCCCACTGTTTGGAATCCTGCTGAAAAGGAGAGTAAGGTGAAGCTGAGGAAGGAATGAAAGAGTTTTAACTAGAAGACATGTGGAAACATGAATGAACTTTTCTTTTACATTTTATCTTTCTTTTTTGCTTGCTGGCTTTCTTTTTTTCTTTGTTCCTTCCTTCCTTCCTCCCTTCCTCCCCCACTCTTTCTCTCTCTCTCTTTTAGAGAGAATTTTAAAGATTACTAAATATATTTGCATTTTGGTATAGCTAGTGAGGTGAAGTCTGTATTTGGATGGTTGCCATCACAGGTTTGAATTAGGGGAAGCTAGGTCCTCTGAGATCAAGACAAAGAAGACCAAAATGCCCAGAAGCCTTAGTCTACATAGCTGTTGGCCCTGGGGACATCTCCAGGAACTGATGCTTTGTCTCTAGAGGATCACTTCAGAGGAAGTTCTGGATTAGGGTGCTGCTGGTTTTAAATCTCTGTCTGTACTGCTTATGGTGGCCAGCATCAAAACAACTCCCATCTCCTAGACTAGGCTTTGGGTGAGTTGGGAAACAAACTGAGGCCTGGGTAGTGCTTTCTCTGAGGATGCTTTCACAGAATGGAGGGTACTGTAGTTATGAAAATTCACAGAGAAAGATTTAGAGGTCAGGACAGAGTGATGGGAGTGGAGGAGATCAGGTCTGTTAAGCCCAGTGTACCATTTGGTTTGGACTTTGAATTTGATGGCAAAACTCTTCCTGTGGCTAAAAGCTTATCATCTCCTCTAGGACTAAATACAACATCATAGCATAATGTTCAGAGCACCTGGATTTAAGTTTTATTTTTGGAATTTGAGTCAAGTTTAATTAACTTCTCTGACTCTTGATTTTACTCATGCATACTGGCAGCAGTTCTTGTCTCATAGTTTTTTTTTGTTTGTTTGTTTTTTGTTTTTTTTTTTAGTCATTAAAAGAGATAGTATATGTAAGAGCTAAAAACAGGCTGGAACATACTAAGCCTTTAATAAATATTAGAATTTTTATTACTAAGTGAGTAAAATAATTTAAAATGCCTGCCTATTATCTTTTGCATTCTCTACATCACCATATAAATTGATTGCTCATGATTTCTATATATCATAAAGAGCCTAGAATCCTCAGTTACAGCAAGAATTTTTCAGCAAAAATTATTTTTCCATTTCCTTTACAATTTTCCTTAAAATAAAAATAACATTTTGAACTGTACATATGAAGAATTCAGTGGTGAGTTTGTTATTCTATCAGAGACTAATTAGAGAAACAAAAACCTGCAAATTTTTGCCCTTCTCTCAGCCCCGGCTAAAGGCAAATATCAAATACATTCCTTCCCCAAGTGAAAGACTGGTGCATGGACAAATCCATGGGGCCAGAACTGCGCTTCAGCCTGCAGCTCAGACACTTTAATAAAGAGTATATGATGCTTGGTCCTGTCGTTCAGAGACTAGCTCTTCCACTTGTTTTCCTGGGAGGAAAAGAGCGTTGAACTGTAGTTCTATAACGATAGAAAAGGAAGACTATTGTTGCCTATCTTCTCCTCCACCTCCATCCCCAAATACGCTTCATAAACCACAGAAGCTCCTACCCTTTTGCTGAGAGGAAAGTTTAGGTTTGATTCTGTCCATGATCTGTCACTGGTATTGACAGAGACAGAGTTAGGCTGAGCCCAGCTAGGGATACAAGGTGGACATACTGACCCTTCTGTAAAACACGTTTTCATTGAACCCCAGGCACACATTCCACTCTTGTTTCTGCTCTTGTTTGTCATGTGTTCTTTGATAAGGAAAGAAGTTGCTCCTTTGGTCCTCTGATTACCATGGCATGCCTAGTACTCAGTAGGCATTTGACAAATATGAAGCCATTAATCAATAAATGAGTTAAACATGAAAAGCTCTTTCTGAGTTCTTTAGATCTTAAGAAATCAAGAACCTAATTTGGGTGTCTGAGTAGTTCAGTTGGTTAAGGGTCTGACTCTTGATCTCCGCTCAGGTCATGATCTCAGGGTTGTGAGATCAAGCTTCATAGGGGATTCCACTCTGAGCATGGAACCTATTTAAGATTCTCTCTCTCCCTCTGACCCTGTCCCTCTACCCCCCCGCCGCTGTAAAAAAAAATAAATAAGTGAAAGAGCCTAATTTGTAATCCTTCCCTTGAATTCTGGAAGGACTGTGCTGATCTTTGGGACTGAGCTCCTCAGATGGTCAGTTTGGTGTTGCTTTTGGAGTTCTAGTGCCTCAGAATCAATTATCCTTATTCTTTTCTTCCCCTTACTGGTATTCACTACTCATGACTCCTACTAATAGAATCCATGGCTTATAAATATCTTGAGGGACAGTTTTCACAGTTAGCCAAATGTTACAAAATTTATAGATAACAGATGAACACTGATTACAGCTACCCTTTATTGAGTGTTGATTCTCTGCCTGGTGCTCATCTAACTGCCCTATTGATCTTTCCAGTGAATGCTTTTACTTATCCCATGGTAGATACTATTATTTTCATTTTCATTTTAAAGAGGTAAGGAATAAAGCAGAGATTATTAAGTACCTTGTTCAAGGTTACAGAGCCAGGATTTGGACCCAGGTGATCTATTCCCAGAGTCTTAGTTTTAAAGCTATTTTCTTATTCAAGTTTCCAGAAAAAGAGACAAAGACAGAGAACAGTATGTAAAGAGACACAAGTTATGCAGTATACAAGTAAAAGAGCCACAAATCCAATTGGATCTAAGATTTATCAAGAGGTCAGCTAGAATGTTGGTATCCTTCAAATGTATAGTCTGCAGGATCCATTTTTCCAAATTTCAATAGAACTTACTATGATGGTGGAAACTTTCAGTGTTTGTCTACACAATTCAAGAGTCACTAGCCATATGAAGTTACTGAACACCTGAAGTGTGGCTAGGGCAACTAAGGTACTGATGTTAATTTAATTTAATTTAAATGTAAATAGGCACACATATCTAGTGGCTATGATATTGAACAGTGTAGAACTAAACTATTGACTTACAAGAAACTTGGAGTAATTCTATCTGGTCTCTATTTATGCCCAAGCATCCAGAGCTCTCTGCCCCTTGTGCTTTTTGTCTAGTGATTTAGCCTTGTTGTGCCCAGGCTCCTGTTCTATTTTTTATAATGTGGGTCCTGAGATGCTCTTCAATAATATATGAATTCATTTAATTTTTATATAGAACTTTGCTTGTGTTTGTGTGTGTGTGCATGTGTGTGTGTGTGTGTGTGTGTGTGTGTGTATGTGTGTGAACATGCTTATTTGGGAAACTCTCCATCAGATTCTTATAAGGGTCATAACTCAACAATGTTTTTTGTTAAGAGCCATGATAGTCCTGTTCTTTACTTTAATCCCGAACCCTTATCAATTGTGCTAGACCAGCCCAAAAAGTGATTAGTTCACTTGGATATGTCTTCTTGAAAATAATAACAAATAATTGAAATAGAGGATATCTGTGTGACACCAAGATTTTAATATTGATCTTTGTCACTGCAAGTGTTAGGTGTTAATGTCTAGAATGGCCCACAGGTCTATCTAGGCTTTACTTCTAGATACAGATATTGGTGACTCAAGGTGGAGTTTACTAGAATAGTCTCACAGAATAATGGAATGCAGAGAAGGAGAAGTTTCTATGGAAGGACAGGGAAACTTAAGTCCAGTTGAATTTTTAACACCAGGGATACTGACTTCACAAATCTGAAAAATGTCTGGACCTTGTCTTTTGGAATTCTCCATGTGTGGAATTAATTTTATTTCATTTTTTACCAAAGAAAGAGACAGGCTGGCCTGAGTAAAAGACTGAAGGAGAAGAGCTGGATATTCCTGAAAAGGAGCTAAAGCCACTCTTCTCTGGCTCCTCTGGGTGTTAGTATTCTACTTCTAACATAATGAATTACCACAAACATAATGGCTTATAATACATATAATTATTATCTTACATTTCTGAAAGTCAGAAGTCCAACAAGACCCTTACTGGGCTTAAGTCAAGGCATCAGCAAGTCTGCATCCCTTTCTGAAGACTAGGGAAAATTCTGTTCCACTGCCTTGGAGCTTCTAGAGGCTATCCAAATTTCTTGGCTCTCCATGCCCTTCCTTCATCTTCAGCAGTCATGCTGTCTTTCTCATGCTTCTATCTCTCTCATTCTCTGCAGCTGGAAAATTTCAATATTAAGGACTCATATGATTAGATTTGGCCTACCTTGGCAATCCAGGATAATCTCCTCATCTTGAGATCCTTAGCTTTAATCACATCTGCAAAATCTCTTTTGCCATGTAAGCTAATGTATTCATAGGTTTCAAGAATTAGGATGTGAACATTCTTGGAGACCTTTATTCTACCTACCATAATAGGTTCTTCTAAAGTTTTTTGGCAGCCAGAGTAACTTTCCCTCCACCTGCTTCAAGTTCAAGTCCTTCTAGTACCCAGACACTCCCAGGAATACAGAAGGTTAGAACTTTACAGTCCTTAAAGGGTATCTTTCTTCCTCTGTCTCACATTATGCAGGTGGAAAGACTGAGTCCTAATGAGCATAATGTCTAAGTCACCACAATTTAAGACCACAGTCAAGATACAGACACATACAGGGGTGCCTGGGTAGGCTTAGTAGTTAAGTGTCTGCCTTTGGCTCAGGTCATGGTCCCAGAGTCCTGGGGATTGAGCCCTGCATGAGGCTCCCTGCTCAGTGGGAAGCCTGCTTCTCTCTCTCTTACTCCCCTTGCTTGTGTCCCTTCTCTAGCTGTGTTTCTCTCTGTCAAATAAATAAATAAAATATTTAAAAAAGATACAGACACATACACACATCTGCATATCTGTGTTTATGAACAACCCTTATGTCACTTTTGGCCTTGCTAACATTTCCTTTCTGGTTATTGGCATCAGTGTTCATTACCATATTGGCATCAGTGTTCATACCCATATATTGTTCATTTTATATAAATGTACAATATAAAATTCTTCCTTAGCAAGGAAGCAAGTCAGCTAACTCTTGAATGTGGATGAATAATATCCATACTGGGTGCAGGTATTGATTAATTTTTTTCTTTTTTGTTTCTCCTAAGTATATTTAGCATAAGATGGTCACTGATTTATTGTGTCATGGGGTAGGACAATCAGTTTTTGTATCAGATTGTGAACATAAATGTATTAGAATAATATTTAAGTCACTCCTTATGGCTACTATCTCAAAACTTACTGCCACTGATTCTAACTGAAGCTGTTTGACTTAACGAATTCTTCTCTTTTTGCTCAGACTTTCATTCCACTATGTCACCGTTCAACCAAACAACTGATAACCACCAGACCTTCACCTTGACGGGCATTCCGGGAATGCCAGAGAAAGACTTCTGGATGGCCTTGCCCCTCTGCCTTCTTTACAGTACCACGTTCTTAGGCAATGTCATCATCCTTGTTGTCATCAAGGTTGAGAGAAGTCTCCATGAACCTATGTATTATTTTCTGGCTATGCTAGCTGCCACTGACCTCAGCCTTTCACTATCTTCTATGCCCACCATGATTAGTGTTCACTGGTTCAACTGGCGCTCAATAACCCTTGATGCCTGCATCACTCAGATGTTCTTTATCCATACATTTGGGGGAGTGGAATCAGGTGTTCTGGTTGCCATGGCCTTTGATCGCTTTGTGGCTATTCGCTTCCCTTTGCACTATGCTACCATTCTCATTCATGGAGTCATCGGCAAGATTGGAGCAATAGTTCTGCTCCGAAGTGTGGGTGCAGTGCTCCCTGTGCCTTTTCTCATCAAAAGGCTACCTTTCTGCCACTCCAATATCCTTTCCCATGCATACTGCCTCCATCAGGACGCCATGAGGCTTGCCTGCGCTGACACCCGTGTCAATAGCATCTATGGCCTGCTAGCTGTCATCTTCATCATTGTTCTAGATGCCTTGATCCTTTTGATTTCTTACTTTCTAATCCTCCAGGCAGTACTGGGCATTGCTTCCCAAGAACAGAGACTCAAGGCTCTCAACACCTGCTTCTCTCATATCTGTGCCGTATTGCTCTTCTATGTGCCTCTCATTGGCATGACTCTGATTCACCGCTTTGGAAAGCATTTGTCACCAGTAGTACACACTCTTATGGCCAATGTCTACCTGCTGCTTCCTCCTGTGCTCAATCCTGTTGTGTACAGTGTTAGGACCAAGCAGATCCGGCAGCGGATTGCCCGGGTGTTCTGTGGGGACAGGATTGGCCCTTAGTGGCATCTATGAGTTCTGTGCAAATGCAATCAAGTCAGGGAAGAGTATCAAATGTAGCACTATCCAACAGAGTGTCCTGCAGTGATGGAAATATTCTAAATCTCTGTTGTTTAATATGGTAACCACTATCCACACATAAGTATTGAACGCTTTAAACTCTGATAGTACAAACAAGGAACTGAATATTTAAATTTTATTTTAATTAATTGAAATATAAATTTATATAGCCACATTAGCTATAAGCTACTGTATTGAATAGTATAAATCTAATGGGTTATAACATGCCTTTGCATAATGGTCTTGATGAAAGCAATAATTTATCTTAGGTAGCTTGATAGATATGAATTCTCCTTAAAGTGGTATATAACAGCTTATCAACATTCTTTAAAGTTTTATTTCTTTAAGTTATCTTTACTCCCTTGTGGGGCTTAAATTTATGACCCCAAGATTAAAAGTCACATGCTGTTGCAAGTGAGCCAGCTAGGTGCCCCACAGCCTATCAACCTTTATATACAATAAAATTCACTCTTTTTAGTATATGGTTTGACAAATGCATAGAATCAGGTAGCCACCAGTGACGTTAAGATATAGAAAAATCACATCAAAATTCCCTCATGTTACCCCTATATAGCCATCCCCAATCCCTGACAAGCACTCATTTGTTCTCCCTGCCTATGGACCCTGTCATGGACCCTGCAGTATGTAGTCTCCCATGGCTTCTTAGTATAATACATGTGAGATTCATTCATGTTGTGGTATGTGTTGGTAGTTTATTCCTTTTTATTGCTGAGCACTATTCCATGTTGCCGCTGGGGACCAGCCTCGGCAGAGATATGGGTCCCGAACCATGGGATGTCTGGTGGGCGAAATAATGACACGGACATGGAAATCTGATGCAAGACCCGAGGTCAGTCAGGAGAGACCTATGAAGCAGGCTCAGGCTCACACTCTGGCTTTCTAGCTTTGGCTTTCTAGCTCTAGCTCTCAACCTCTGGCTTTGGCCCTCTTGCTCTACTTCTCTCTCTTCTTCTGTCTCTCTTGTTCTCTGTCTGCTTCTTCTCTTTTTGCTGCTTTCTTTGCTTCTCTGTTTCTGTCTCTTGTTGCTTCTTGATTCTCTCCTCGCTTTGCTTCTGTCTCTCTTTGGTGGCTCTCTTTCTCTCTCCTCGCATGCTCTCTGTCTTTCTCTCTCAGTCTCTCAGTCTGTCAAGGGTCCCAGTCTTTTATTATTCCCAAGTGAAGAAGTTGGGTGGTGCAGTTAAATCTTTAACTGCTTTTGCACCCAACCTAGATACAGGATTAGTATTGTTACTGCAGGGTACAGAGTGATTGCTTAAATTCACAGAAGTTGAGACCACTGAGGCAGAGGGATCAAGGAATACAGATAAGAGATACAGAGATATGATTACCAGGAGGAGGATTAAATGGAACTATATGTCTTGGATAAGCACACAAAGAACATATTACCCAGACCCACAGGGTACATGACTTTCCGGATTCTAGGTGGGGAAAGCCCGGAGGGGCTTTCATTCACATTCATGGATACCTCTACGAAAATTCCTGGTGGTTTAGGCATGGCCGGAGGGGCAGATCACGCACCGTCCTGACAATTCCACTGTACGTCATTAACAATTTTTTCAAGAAAAATTCCCAGATTGTTTTTGCTCCATTATAGTCACTCTGGGATTCAATGCTGAACATAGGACATTTCTGTTCTTTTGCCTTTTGTGTTTATTTATATGCTCTTTGAATATTTTTTATAAAAATAAAGTTTGTATGTACAGGATGGAAGCAAGAGAGAAAAAGAATAAAAATAAAATGGCAGATAAAGCATGAAGCATGGTATACTCAATAAGCTGGAAGAATAAGAAATCCTACATATATGTTAGATTTTAATTTCAGCTTCATTTTTGTCTGGAAAGTTTTCTGATCTGCCTTTCTTTACTTATGTTACAGTTTCTCATAGTGTACCATAATTTACTAATAATATCTCTTCCCTGCTAGTCTATATACTTTATAAGAACAGGGACCCTTAATTTTCTTTCAGTCTTTCCCAAGTACTTAATGGAGTTCAGAACATATGATGGATACTCAATATATATATTTTTTGAATTAACAAATGAGTGAAAACTGTACTTTTTTTTTTTTTTAAAGATTTTATTTATTTGACAGAGAGAAACACAGCCAGAGAGGGAACACAAGCAGGGGGAGTGAGAGAGGGAGAAGCAGGCTTCCCGCCGAGCAGGGAGCCCGATGTGGGGCTCGATCCTGGGTCTCCAGGATCATGGCCTGAGCCGAAGGCAGTCGCTTAACCAACTGAGCCACCCAGGCGCCCCTGAAAACTGTACTTTATCAAGATTGATTTCATGCTTCCAAACTTCTTTGCTTCATTTATCGTTTTATTTTTTAAAATTATTTTCTATTTTATTGTATTTTTTTCAGTGTTCCAAGATTCATTATTTATGTCACACACCCAGTGCTCCATGCAATATGTGCCCTCAATACCCACCACGAGGCTCTATTTCATTTAATATTAGTAAGTCTCATTTGAAATTTCCAGAGTCATTCATTTTTGCTGGTGGGTACCAGTGGAAAGGGGTGGTATTTACATATAAAAATGAACATTACTTACTGTGTAACTTTATGGAATTAATTAATCTCTCCAGATATTTGTTGGGATGAGTATCTTCATTCAGTGTGCCCAATAAAGATATGAGTATGGACCAGACAATGTTTCAAGGAGGATTAAAAAGTCAGGGATTATTATATATGGTCAGAATTATTAATTCACAGCCTACTATGGGGGAGTGTATTCTGGTCAGAATGAGGCTTAAACCAGATGTGGGCATGCAATTGGGAAGCAAGCAATCTGTAGAACGGATAGATTGAGGACCCTGCATTACATCTGTATTTTTTGAAGATACAGTGGAAGCAGTTGACTAGAGGAAGCAGTATAGCATATAGTAAGGGCTTTAGAATAAGACCCGTGGACTTGAATGTCAACTCTGTAACTTGCTAACTTTCAGATGGGTAATCTTATTCAAAACCTCTCTGAGTTTCAACTTCCTCATCTGTGAAACAATGGAGAATACTTAACCCATAAACTTGATAATAAATAAATACAACAGTGCATTTAAAGGGTATAGACCAATTTTTAGCATGTATCAGTGACTTCACCAAGTGCTATTATGCTTAAAAGGGTAGCTGGGCTGTGAAATGTGAAATGTGACTCAGTGAATAGGCTGGCTTCTTAGGAGGGGCTCCTGGGTAAGAGGAGAGACATGGAAATGGCGGGGGTACAATGAGGCCTGTTAGGAAGAGTACACATTAGAGCTGAGAACTGAGGGAGAAGTTATCTGCGCTCTCAGAATCCTGCTCTGGCTGAGACTCTGTAGCCTAAGGCAGGGTGAAGAGGAATGGTTGCATTATCAGCCCAAGAAAGGCAGTTTTAGAAAATACCCATTACTGTCAGCGCCCAGGGCCATGGCTATGCTTACAGCTCCTGATGTACGGAGTTTGCTTGGGCCTGGGAGCAGGGTTTGAAGCTGTCAGGGAAATGTGTCTGAGCTATTATAGAGGAACATATTCTTATGGATCCCATAATTCTTGCTCCACCCAGTACACTCACCAATAAAGATAGCTCTCTGTTGCCTGGTGACTCCACTAATTTTCCTATAAAGCCCCCACTCTTGGGAGCTGGTTTAGTCCTTCCTCGGTGATGGGACTGAAGAGAAGTTGGTGTTTCTTGCTGATGTTAACAGGTAAGAAGAGTGTGTAAGTGGAAAGGGATGGGAGGCAAAGGGATTAAGGAATGAAAAATGCTAGGAGAAAGAGGGAAGGGAGAAGAAGAATGAATGATGGGAGCTACACGTCAACTGGGGTGAAGAAATGGAGGGGTGTGATGGAGTTTGGATAAAACTGGGATAGGAGACAGAGGACAGGGGGAAACAGAAGAATAACGAGAAAAGGAGATAAGACTCAGAACTCTCTTCCACTGGACAAGATTGTTCAGCTGTCAGTAAGCTTTACTAATTGAAGCTTTCTGTTATTCCAGATCCTCCTTTAGTAGCTAGCATTGAGAGAAGAAAAACAAGAATGCTCAAACTTTTGAGGAATTCACCTTCCAGGCAGATAAAGAAGGTTGCATCTGCCTGTATAAATTACTAGTATCAACAATTCCTTAATATTAAGAGTCAAATGAAAGGTCCAAGCATGAAGTAGTACAGAGAAGCAGAGGCGAAGTTTCTGGTTTACATAGGCTGAAGCTGTCAGGGCAGGTTCCAGCTTGTGAAGAGAATAGATTTCAGTGTTGAGAAAAGACCAGAAAGTTTGGGATTGGTAGATAACATGGATTGGTTTTTATCATTATTGATGCTGGAAAGCAGGGATGTTGACCTGTCAATCACTAAATTTTTGAGCTGGGTAGATCTTATCCAAGTCATTTAACTAGGCTTTTGTATATGAATTGGTAGACATTACTCTTTGGCTAATCAGATGGAGAACTAAAAATAGAAAGCCCTAGCCTGTTCTAAATAATCATTTAGAGTCTAAATGACTGCCATAACTCAGCATGTTTATAATCCATAACTCATTTGACATTAGTTTTCCTGATCCTTAGTGCTTTTTTCAACCATGTATAATATAATAATAGTAAACATAATAGCAGAAAGAGCAATTAATCTTTTCCCCCCCTTTGGAGTAACAAGTGGTCTTTTATATTGTCATCTTCAGTAGAATGGAGGAGGGGGAGAAAATAACCAACAGTCCCTTATATTTATGTTATATAGCAACTGACAGGGCCTCGTACTAGCAAATTCCTTGCATCCACTCAGATACAAGACAGAAAACCTACATACTGAAAAATAAGAATACTGATGGCTGGCCATATCCATACAAAACATGGGCTGAGTATATCATTCCTTGCTAGCTCTTCATTGAGGTTAAATGCCCTACATACAAATTTTAAAATAGTGATGATGACACCAGCACTCAGTGAACAAGACCTAAATAGAATTGCATTGGTCATCTTAAATATAGATTTCAGATCTGCCTCTTTTATAACACCATCTCTCTTTTCTTTTCATTTTTTAAAAGATTTATTATTTGTTTTTTGTTTTTTATTTATTTATTTATTTATTTATTTATTTATTTATTTATTTATTTGACATAGAAAGACACAGTGAGAGAGGGAACACAGCAAGGGGAGTGGGAGAGGGAGAAGCAGGCTCTTGCTGAGCATGGAGCCTGAAGATGAGCTTGATCCCAGGACCCTGGGATCATGACCTGAGCCAAAGGCAGATACTTAACTGACTGAGCCACTCAGGCACCTCCCATTTCTCTTTTCTATGCAGCTGCCTTTCTATGTACTTTCTCATTCAGTGAACTACTTGATATTCCAATTTGTGATGTCACCTCAGCCTTGCATGTCCTGGAGTGATTCCCGTTTACTTATTAGTCCCTATTTCCATCCTACCCATGTTTTTTAGAAAGTCATTCATCACATTTTGCTGAGTGCTTCCCATGAATTTCATATGGGTGCTTTGTCTAGGCTTACCTACTTTGCCTAGATTAGGATGCCTAAAATCATGTATTTCAGAATACCATTTGGAATTTTTCACAGAATTCATTAGAGCAATCTACTCACAGTGAGTTTGTCCAAAGCCACATGCTAATTTTAAATATCCACGGAAAGGAGTAGAAACAAGTATCCCAAAATATAAGATGAAGAAAAGGAGATCTAGACCTACTTATTTCAGTAGACCTGGAAAAGTACACAGAGAAACAGAATTAGGACACAAGATAAATTCAAGTCCCATATGCATGTGGAGTGGGGAAGGGAGAAATTATAGGGACTGTTCCACTATAGGAAAAGGAACAAAGAAACCCTGATACCAAAAGAAGGCTTCTAATAGAGTCTACTGGGAGAGTGTGGCTGATGATAGAAGTACAGCATACCTCTGGGTACAGTATCTCATACCAGCTTCCAGCAAGGACACTATGGAGTATGCTATCACATAGACCCAGTGGCTTGTATGCTTGTCCATTGTTTCTTAAGCAATTGATACAGCTTGGAGACTTAATGCAAAGATTGTAATTTTGGTTGTTGTTTTCTTGGTGTGTGTGCATTGGTATGACATAAGCCTATATGCATTTCCTACTTTAAGCATGAGGACTAGTGTGGGCAGTAGGGTGGGGATGAGCCTAAAGAGATTGATGGTTATAGTTGGGAGAGATTAAAGGAAGAAAGATGGGGCCAGATTCTGACAAGAAAAATTCATGATACTGTGGAATTATGTGATAGGTACCATAACTGGACTAGGGGCTTTCAATATAGACAAACAACTGTGTAATTTGGGAAGAGTTTATAAAAGAGTTAGAGCTTGAAAAAAAGATCAATATGAAAAACATTATTCTTGTTGTCTATCTTTTCAGGGTGTGTTCTCAATCCACCATGGTAATTTTCAATAACACCACATCATCTTCCCCGAACTTCCTACTCACTGCATTTCCTGGGCTGGAACTTGTTCACGTCTGGATCTCCATCCCTGTTTGCTGTCTCTACATCATTGCCCTCTTGGGAAACAGCATGATTCTGTTTGTCATCATTGTTGAGAGGAGCCTCCACAAGCCCATGTACTATTTCCTCTCCATGTTGTCAACCGTTGATCTATGTCTGACCATCTCAACCCTTCCCACTGTACTTGGGGTTCTCTGGTTCCATGCTCGGGAGATTAGCTTGAAAGCTTGCCTCATTCAAATGTTCTTTGTGCATGGCTTCTCCTTCCTGGAGTCCTCAGTGCTGGTAGCCATGGCCTTTGACCGCTTTATGGCCATCTGTAACCCCCTGAAGTATGCCATTGTCTTTACAGACAGGATAATCTTGGTGATTGGACTGGTCATCTGCCTGCGGCAAGTTATTTTCACCTTTCCCATTGTTCTAGCCTTGAAGAATGTATCTTTCCATGCAGGCAAAGAGCTTTCCCACCCATTTTGCTACCACCCAGATATGATCAAATACGCATATTCCAACCCCTGGATCAGCAGTTTTTTGGGCATGTTTCTTCAGCTCTACCTGACTGGCACTGACTTACTGTTCATTCTTTTTTCGTACATTCTGATTCTCCGAACTGTCTTGAGCATCGTGGCCCCTAAAAAACAACAAAAAGCTCTCAGCACTTGTGTCTGTCACATCTGTGCTGTAACTGTTTTTTATGTGCCAATGATCAGCCTGTCCTTTACACACTGCCTTCTCAGCTCCACCCCAAGAGTGGTCTGTAGCATTCTGGCCAATGTTTACTTGCTCTTACCACCTGTACTGAACCCTATCATTTATAGCTTGAAGACCAAGACGATCCGCCAGGCCATGCTCCAGCTGCTCCAGTTTAAGGGCTCACGGAGCCCCAATGTGAGGGGTCTCAGAGGACGGTGGGATTGAAGGGGAGATACGTTATATTTAAGCAGGAAAGGGTTTTGGGTCTGTGCTATCCTCAGGCATTTTGGTTACTAAGGCAGTTTCAGTTAAATCATTGAAGCAGAAAGAGTACTTTTCCTCTAAACTTACTGAAAAGTTAGAAACACAAAACAAAACAAAAAGCACTACAATTCAAAGCCAAATTAATTGTGTTTGTCCCTCAAACATTTAAAACAATTACATAGAACTGTGCACATTAAAAACATGGTAAGATCATTTTATCCTAGTTGAATAATTTAATTATCTGCTTAAAATGGTAATTCTTAGACCAAAAATAAATGCACATTAAAAGCAAAATAAGATCATTTTATTCTGGTTGAACGATTTAATTATCTGCTTAAAAATGGTAATTCTTAGACCAAAAAAAAATGACTATAATTTTCTGTCTGCGTTCAGATGACCAAAAATCATTTATTTCTATGGTCATATTTCTCAGGGGGCATCCCAGATTTTTCCTGGAGCTGGTAAATGAAAGAGTTATGTGTGTGCAAAGACATGCACATTGCACTTTGTAATTTAAAAACTAGGAAATTCTTGCACACTGGTTTCAGTTTGTAAAGTCACCGCTAGGGAGCCCCATCTCCTTGCAGATGCACTCCCCGAACCTCTAGCTTTTCTTGAATCCTTTTTCACCGTAGCAAGAGTGAAACTATCACAGAGAACTAATTGCTACGTGTTATTCGTCCAGTGAGTCCAATATCTAAAGGCACGTAGGGCCTTTCGTTGTTTTTCCTATTTCCTAGCTGTTCTAATTCCATGTCTAGTTCTGATTCTGATTCCATAGGGCTTCTTTTGTGTCGCCTCTGCCTCAGGACCGCACCTCTTTTTCTATTTGCCCTTGTTTCTTGGGTAAATTTTCTACCTAGCTACCGGACTGCTCGACGTTTTGATGTACTTGTCATTGCAGAATTGTACAGCGACTTTGCCGCTTCTTCATGGGAAATCTTCGGATTACCTTTCTTTTTTCTTTCTTTCTTTTTCTTTTTTTTAAGATTTTATGTATATATATGTTTGTATTTATGTATGTATGTATGTATTTGAGAGAGTGAGAGAGAGCATGAGAAGGGAGAAGGTCAGAGGGAGAAGCAGACTCCCCACGGAGCTGGAAGCCCAATGTGGGACTCGATCCTGGAACTCCCGGATGATGACCTGAGCCAAAGGCAGTTGCTTAACCAACTGAGCCACCCAGGCACACTGGATTACCTTTCTTAACAGTATTTGTTTTGTCAAGAAATAACCTCACTGTAGAGTTGATGGGATGTTGGGGGAATTTTCCTGTTTTCTTTCATATAGAGTTATGAAACTATGTTCCACTCAGGATAATTCATGCCTGAGCACAGGAGACCAAGACAATATTCTGATCTAAGCCACCTGTCTCCTTTGTATCAACTCCCTACTCTTGGCAGACAGGGAATACCACTTCCAGACTCTGGTGTGTTTGCCTGGGCTTTCTGTTCAGTTCAAGCACTGACAATTTTGTGATTTTGCTTTGCCCAAACCAAGAGATACCAGTTTCTGACCCTGGAAATCAACTTGTGGCAGAGTATACATCTGGGACCACATCCTACTCTAATCATCAGACTTTTCCTCATCAGTGCTTACCCAATCAATACCGATAGCTCTTTAATTGCTTCTTTGGAAGACCTTTCTAAAAGTTTTTCTTTGTAGTTTCCCTACTCCTTTTACAATTCATGAATTTAAAAACATCTGGAAAAACATTAAAAAAATTTCCTAAGTTTGGGGCCAAAATTTATTGGCAGCAAAAGCTAACATAAACTGACATGAATGTATTTATGGTCATTATTTATTACACATTTGGTGAACATCTGCACATTTCACTGCAGAAATAGAGCTGTCCAAAAAAAAAAAAAAAAAAAAAAAGAAAAGAAAGAAATAGAGTTGTGCTTGAATATGAATATGGGGTAATGCCTCCAGGGTTGTAGGGTCTTTTTAGAGTATAGAAATTAAGAATTCTGAGAGTTTTAGTTGAACAGTTGTAGAAATGTGTAACTATTCTTCCAGGCTTATGACGGTCAATATTTAAGGTGGTCTGCTACATGTGTGTTCATCTTTTATTATTCCAAATGTGCTTTTCATATCTGGCTCAAAAGGCAACTTACCTGCTGAATACCAAAAACACTTCAGTGTTCTTCATCCCCATAGCAATTGTTAATAGAACATGAATTTGTTTTGTTTTTGTTTTTGTTTTTGTTTTAAGATTTTATTTATTTGACAGAGAGAAACACAGCCAGAGAGGGAACACAAGCAGGGGGACTGAGAGAGGGAGAAGCAGGCTTCCCACCAAGCAGGGAGCCCGATGTGGGACTCGATCCCGGGTCTCCAGGATCATGACCTGAGCCGAAGGCAGTTGCTTAAGCAACTGAGCCACCCAGGCGCCCCCCTGTTTTGTTGTTTTTTAAGGAATATATTTAATGTATTTGAAGATTCTGATTATAAAATATGTCTGATTATAAATGTATAATCATACACACCTATATATACTATATATAATTTAAAAATTTGTGATTAAAAAGATAACAAAAATCATTCACAATTTCCTAATGAGAGATTTTATGATATATAACTGAATCTTTTTCAATAGTTAACACATGTACACACACATACTTTTTTTTTTTAAGATTTATTTATTTATTTGAGAGAGAGAGAGAGCCAATGCAGGGTATAGGGGCAGACGGGGGGAGACGAGGGAATCCTCAAGCAGACTCCCCACTGAGCATGGAATCCAGCTCAGGACTTGATCCCAGGACCCTGAGATCATGACCTGAGCAGAAATCAAGAGTTGAATGTTTAACTCACTGAGCCACCCAGACATCACTGCATACGCACACATTTTAAACTAGGATAGTGGTGTGTACTCAAATGTATCTTACTTATCTGCTTGATCTTATCATTTTTTGTTAAAAATATAGCAGATTTTTATATTAAACTTTATATTAGACTTTACTTTCACTAGGAAGCTCTCTCTTTTGATTCTACACTAAAATAGACAAGTTACCAGTCTTTTATTTGCTTTCTTATGTGTACTTAAACTTATCGTACATTACTCAGTGAATTTAATTATTTGTTTACTTGATCTCCCCACCACCAGACTGTAAGCTCCTTGATAGCATGTCTAAAGTCAAGCTTCATTAATCCTTAACATCTACAATACTTAGCAAATGCCACTTAGTTGTTGTTGCTATGTTGTGTAGGTGAATAATATTTAATATTATTTGTATATCATGGTTTGTGTTATCATTTAGTATTTAATGTTTCAATAGTTTACAGTATTTTTATCACAGAAAATAATACTTGATATACATTATAAATAAATATTTGATCACACCTCTGATTATGTTCTTAGATTCCTAGAATGTGAATTATTAAATTTAGAAAGAAGCAAAATGATAGTTGGTCCAATGTAGTGCATAAGGTTGTAGGCTCTGGAAATGTACTATCTGGGTTTAGGTTCAAGTTCTTAACACTTTATAATTCTGTGTTTTTGGAAAAATTGTGTAACTTCTCAGAACTTTAGCTTCTTAATCCATGAAACAGGAGGAAGTAATAAAATATACCCTCCCACACTCTTGCAAAAGTTAATTGAGTTTATACAAGTAAGTATATGGCCCAGTGTCTGGTACCTGGTGAATGTCGGATTACACGGTATGTTAATTAACTGGGATCTAAATAAAAACTTTAAAAAAATGATCTTTGTACCTAATTTTTAAATTTATCTTAGTTTTTATTTATGTGTAATAAAAGATCACATACAAATATGGTTTCTAAAGTAGGTTGTAATTTTTTCTACCATTATTATTTGAATCTATTTTCAGTTATGTTTTGATATTCCTTAATTATATATTGTTTTCATATCATTTAGAATATATTACAGTATGTTTATTCTTCTTTGTTCTTCCCATTGATTTGTTGAGCAAACTACACACAGTTTTATAGCTGTTTAATAAATTTCTCTATCTTAGGAAACTTTTTTAAAGTTGCTACTTATTTTTATTTTCCTTAGTTGACACTTAAAAATATGTTTTTAGAATTATTTTGGAACATTCTCAATGAAATGTTACTAGAAGCTTGATTGGAAATGCATTAAACCTCCATTATAATTGAGGAAAACAGACTGTAGCCTATTTACTCTTATGATGCAGAAAAACTTTTTTTTTTAAGATTTTATTTATTTGATGGAGAGAGACACAACAAGAGAGGGAACATAATAAGCAGGGAGAGGGTGAAGCAGGCTTCCCACCGAGCAGCAACCCTGGGATCATGATCTGAGCCAAAGGCAGATGCTTAATGACTAAGCCACCCGGGCACCCCAACATTTATTGACACCTTATAACTTGAGCAGTTTCTGTCTTGTAAAGATCTGAATTTCTGAGTTTAAGGTAAAAACTAAAGAATGGAGAATAAATACTCTTTCTTATTTCTCTCATGACAACCTGTTTGTGTTTTCTTGTGGCTAAACAGGATATGAACCATTTTTCAGGGCAACTTCTTTGACTTAAAACTTATAGTTGCTCCTTACTGCTTTTGGCAATAGTTTTTATTTGTTTGTTTATTTTGCTTTGTTTTTTATCATTCTAGATGTTCTGTGTGCTTGTAATTTATTATCATATTCTGAGTTGTCAAAGGTTTTTTAAATTTTTTTGTATGTGTGCCTGTGTGGTCTTTTTTTCTAAACAAGTTGGAAGATGTGAGACTACTATCCAGATGTCATTTATATATAGTGTACAAGTCTGGAGATATGCTGACAAATTTGATGTATATAGTTTCTTTAAAGGAACAAAATATAAGTAAAAAAGACAGGTGAACTAATAACATAATTGGAAACAACCTGGGAGGAAGCCCAAAAGTTTGTCATGACTAAAATATGGGCATCTAGACTGGGGCAGCAATGGGACAATAAGAACTCAGTTAAACTCACCTGGGGACATAAAGTGTATATGAATATTTATTTATCAGAGAACAACTTCTTCAACATGGTTCTTTGGAACAAATAATACTAATTATTTGTGATTTCAACTGAGGCAATAAAACAATGAAATTGATTACCAATAGTTTTTTCCCCAATCCCCAGTACAATCTTTTTAAGGTTTTGATTGACTTACTCTAAATTTTATGTTTTATACCTTTGTCTTCTATGAAGTACTCACAAATAAAAGATGAACAGGAAACAAATGAATTTTATACAGTATACTGAGATAGCCAATCTACTTTAGTTGACTAAAAAAAAAAAATGAAACCATGTATGTATGTCATTTTATATTGCATATTTTCTGCTAGTTAAAATTATTTCTAGCTTGTTTAGTGTTATTGAATATAGCATAGTTCAAAATACCAAGTGCTTAAACAAGCATGGGAGCCATATTTTAAAGTAGTAAAGAATATCAGTGTTTTAAACATTACTGAACTACTAGCTTTCCCGTCTCCTACAAATAGGAGAATAGTCACTCTGTTTTCCTTTTAGTAAGTATAATTTCTTGGAACCCTATTGTAATAGCCATTTGATCTGTCTGATCTGTCTTAAAGAATGTTATGAGAGAACTTATTGTCATATTTCAAGGCTGTGAAAGCTCTAACATAAAGGAGAATCACTGGTTGGCCCTATTTGATTACTAAGGAAAGAGCAAAGAGAAAAATTTTAACTAATTTGCACTTGACAGTACAACTTTTTTCCTTAAATGGGAAATAAAAGATTTGCATTAAATAGACTGAAGACCCCTCAACAAATATATGTCTGAAGGCTGCCTAATAGAAAATTCATAATTGGATTGGGGTAACATCTTTTAACTTTCAGTTCCTTTAGTATTCATTTTCTGTAAGTGGCACAAGCTCTATTCCCTTGTGTTTTTATCTTGGTGCTGTAATAAATAGTGTAACTAAAATTCCAAATCAGTATATTAATTCATGATTTTAATAGTGTTGCAAAACTTCTCTCTCTCTCTCTGTCAAATAAAATAAAAACCTTTAAAAACTAGTATTGCAAAACTATTCCATACTTACCTGTCAATGCCCATGTCAGTCCTGGGTTCATAGATCTCAATGCCCAGCCCATATGTTGTAGTGATTATAAGAATGATCAAGGAAGGTAAGAATAAATATCCATAATACTTGGCTTAGAAATATTTTATTCTCCTATCTTGACTGACTCTGTCTTGCTTTTCCCCATACCTTCATTTTAGACCTAGTTTTCCCCACACCTTCTCACGAATTTGCCGCGTCTTCACACAGTATACAATGGGGTTCATCAGAGGTGGTACTAGCAAGAAAATGTCAGCAATGAGGATCATGGCCACTGGGGAATTGAGCTTGCCAAAACGGTGCATGGAGGCCAAAGCGATGATGGGCACGTAGAAGATGAGCACAGCACAGATGTGGGAGACACAGGTGTTGAGGGCCTTGAGTCTCTCTTTATGGGATCCAATGCCCATCACAGTCTTCAGGATGAGTATGTAGGACACAGCAATGAACACACTGTCTGACATCATACAGAGGGCAACGAAGAAACCATAGAAAAAGTTGACCGTGTTGTCAGAGCAAGCCAGTTTCATGACATCCTGGTGCAGACAATATGAGTGAGAAAGTAGGCTTTTCCTACAGTATGTCAATTTTTTGAGAGTGAAAGGAAATGGGAGCACCAAGAGCATGCTTTTAACAAGAAACACCAGGCCCATTTTGGCAACTCTGGCATTGGTGAGGATAGAGCTATATCTCAGAGGGTTGCGAATGGCTAAAAAACGGTCAAAAGACATGACCAAGAGCACTGAGGATTCCATATCAGTGAATCCATGGATAAAGAATTCTTGAGCAAAGCAGGCATTTGGGGAAATTGCTGTAGCATTGAAAACAAAGATCCTCAGCATAGTAGGGAGGGATGAGAGGGAGAGGCCCAGGTCAGAGACAGCCAACATGGAGAGGAAATAGTACATAGGAGCATGGAGTGAAGGCTCTGTCCTAATCACAAAGAGGATGGTGCAATTGCCAAGGATGGCCACCACATACATGAGGCAGATGGGGACAGAGATCCAGATGTGAACATTCTCCAGTCCTGGGATTCCAATCAGGAAGAAGGTGGTGATCTCAATTTTAGAGGAATTGAGAGTATGCATGATGAATCAGTTGGAAAGTATTTATTCTCAGATCTGAAATGACATTTTCAACATAAGTCTATTATGCTCATTTCCCTCCTTTCAGCACTTTTTGTCTGAGACCTAAAGAAAATACAATTTTGAAAAGACTCATATTAAAGAAGAGAATGAAGCATTTCTTCTGAACAAGCTGTTGAAAATAGAGTCAGATAATGTTGATTAGTAAGGAGAACCAGGAATTTAGGAACTATCTTGACCCATCACATTTCTCCATAAAGTCCTCAGAAAAAAACACCCACACAAAGAGCAGTAACCTGCAAATCAATTCCTCCTTTTCTGTTAGGATTTGCCTGTCCCTACTCCCAAGCCAATGAAATATTTTATACAGTTAGGCTGAACCACAAGATAACACTTTTTGCTTGGCCCAGAGAGAGCTTAGAATTTAAAAAAAGAGAGAGAGAGAAAGAAAGAAAGAAAGCTGAAACTGCCAGAAGTAGATTTTAAGAGAGTATAGATACTAGTGGTTTCTCCAATTTCTTTAGTCCTTTCCTCCAAATGTTTTTCAGGCCAGGACTTGAGCTTTTAAAGCTGACCTTACAAGCTCTCCAGAGGAAGAGATGCAAAGAAATGACAGAAAATAGGTCATGTGTGCTTGACTGTTAACCCTCTCTTATAGTATAGTGAAAAATCCCATTTTCTTGTATGGGAGCAGATAGAATGTTCTTTAAAATGAGTAATCCATATCAGCGCTCTCCATCCATGAGCATGGGAGGAGAGAGAGATTCTTTGGCTTGCTTTATAGACCAAGATATACTATCACAAACATAAAGTAACTCAGTTTATTGGACCAACTTATGCCGCCTTTTACATGCCATGACAAAACTCTTCTTTCTGAAACTCATCCTAAACCCTAGAGCAAAAGAACCCCCTCACCTCTGCTGGGGGGGGGGGTGTCACAGCTTCTGAAGATACTCCCCAAGATCTTCTTTGCTGCAAATGGTTTCCTTGTGTCACAACTCCCCCAGTGTAATCTCCATCTGCTACTCACCAAGGAGCAAACTCACATTAAGGTTACAAAACCTCATGTTTGTTTATAACAATATACATTTTTTCAAGAAATTAGTCTCTCTATGCTCTCATTTTCAACTGGATTATAGGCTAGCCATAGTGGGCAAAGTGAGACACATAGTATATTGGTGATGAGTGAGACTGGTAGTCTCTGGATGCCCTCTCTTTTTCTTTTTTTTTTCCTGATACCATAAAGTAAATAGATGTTCTGCAACTGTAGCTTGTTTTTATAGATAACCGAGCTCACTTACGTACCTTTCAGAGTTTTCTCTTTCTTTAAAGAATTAAATTAATTAGGGATAATGGGGTTCCAAGCTACAGAGAGCATATGGTTTCTACCCCTTTGCATAGAGAAGGGAGGGTTTAACTGAGAATCTTGTACTTTGTCAGAGCACTCTTGCCTATGAGGAATCAGAAACACAAGCTTTTCAGTTAGCTCATCTTCCTTTCTCCTCCCAGGAGGTCTGGGGATGGGATGGAAAGTTTCAACCCCCTTATCATGTGATTAATTCTCCAGATAACCAGCTCCCAATCTTAGGTAAGGTGCGGAAGTTACCACATTAACATGAAAAAAGAAAATGTTACCTCTCCCATCACACAGCAAATTCCAGTGTAATCAGTGCCAAAAACTGGCATGAAGACCAAATACATTTATTATAAATCACAATATTGCAGTAACTAATTCCTTTCACTCACAAAGCATTTATGCCCCTAAATATTTTTCTGTTGAATATCTTCAAACATTTCATCATGCTTGCCATCTTACTACTATATTTGCCCTTTCCTTGGCTCTAATAGTTTTCTTACAGGTCACATCCTCAGAAAATCCTTCCCTGAATAGCCTAGCTGCCTGAGTTGTGTTCTAGAGAAGAAAGGAAGAAGAGTAGAGTGGATTGAAAGAGAAAATAGGGAAATAGGGGTTTATTGAATTACGCTGGATGTTTTATACTTGTTACTTCATTTAATCCTCATATGGTATTATTATTCCTGACTGACAAATTTGAAAACGGGAGCATAGAGAGACTAATTTCTTGAAAAAACGTATAATGTTAGGAACAAACATGAGATTTTGTAACCTTAACATGAGTTTGCTCCTTGGTGAGTAGCAGATGGAGATTACACTGGGGGAGTTGTCACACAAGGAAACCATTTGCAGCAAAGATCTTAGGGAGTATCTTCTAAAGCTGTGACATCCCCATCTCCCCCCCCCCCCCCCAGCAGAGGTGAGGGGTTTTTTATTGCTCTAGGGTTTAGGATGAGTTTCAGAAAGAGGAGCTTTGTCATGGCATGTAAAAGTGGGCATAAGGTGGTCCAGGAGTACTTAGAAAACATGCCCATGCATGCATCTTGCGTTAAGTCAATGAAGCTTCTGCTTCTCTTAGGGTAGAGACTTTGGCTGTATACTGAAGCAGTTTTAACTGTCAGATGAGGGGAAGGGACTATGGGCATTGCTCTGAGAGCAGGTATAAACTGACTAGGCTCCTTATCTTGGGTGAGCAGGGCTGGACCTTGCTCTGTTTTGAAATAGTTCTACTGAGTTTTATCACTGGTTGATCTTCTTTGGTATGGTCAGGTTATTTCCTGGCCTCATAGAATCTGTCAGTTTTGTATTATTCCCTTTTGTTTCCCTTAAAGTCCTTAACTACCGAGGTTTTTGCATTTCTTTGTAATTCTGACAACTCTTCAGGAAGTTCTGCAAGAAGTGAGCTTGGGCAAGTAGGGTGTAGATCAGGAAAATAGCTGAGGGCCTAAAATGACTTCTCTAGTGTCCTAAAAGCTGCATCTTGCTTTTTTCTGGGAACCCATAACTCTTTCCGCTTAGAGTTTGAACCAATGTCATTTGAATTCAAGCTTTTTCAAGTATGCCTTCCTGTGTCATGTTAATTAATACGTTTAAAAACTGAGCACATCGCAAGGAAATTGCTTTCTGATGGAAGACATATAAAAATTAGTGTTGGTAATAAGTGATATAAATGGCAAGAAAGGTTGAAGCTTTGAACTCATCTCATCCCAGTTCCAGTGCCCTAGGAATTACCACCAGAGCTACGTTAATCAACATAAGTCATTTCAATTTCACTTCTGACAAAATTGCATCAGATGAGGAATAAAAAGGTCAACAGAGATTGTTGATAGCAAAATCCAGCAAGTAGAACCAACAGTGAAACAGTAAAGGCAAAAGTATGTAGTCAGTACCTGTTCAACCAGATCAAAGGGGGAGGAAGGTAACAGATAGTTGTTAATAAGCTGGGGGGGGGATGTAGATATTTTAAAAACGGAAAAAAGAAAGCTTTGGGAACTATTACTACATGTTAAACATTGTGTTAGACATTTTTTACATGTAGATATTTCTGCTTTCAAAATGTTTTGTTTGGCTTTCTGTGTGAACTTGGAAATCAGGATCTGTGAAACCTCATAGCCCTACTGATGAAGGGGAGATAGCAAAATAGCAGAATTATTTTGAAGATAAGATATAGTTACTGGCAAAGCCCTGTTCAGTCTGGAACAAAATAAACCTACCAGCAATAGTGTTAGCAGTTAGTTGGACAGTTAGGTAGTCAGGGCCACGGTCCCCAACAAGGAAATATGGAGTTGGGACAGCAAAGATAAAACAGCACTGCTATCCTGTCTGGCAGCTTAGATAGGACCACACTAGCATTCTGCTTTGCAACCTTTGCGGAAATTATTTCTGCATAAATGTCCTAAAATAAGACAATTAACCACAAGGCATTTGTCAATATCGTGGGCAAGGGGCAGTTAAGACACAAGCCCCAAATGTCAGGAAAAAAAAAAAAGACCATCAGCACATGGGACATTTACCTAACAGTTAGATAGATAGATAGATAGATAGATAGATAGATAGATAGATAGGTAGATAGATGATAGATAGATAGATAGATGATAGATAGATAGATAGATAGATAGATAGATAGATAGATAGATAGATATGTAACCAAAACTCTGGTTGGCACCACACAGTACACCCTGATTGCTTAAGATAGTTCTGCAAAAGAGCTCATACATAAGCCCCACACTTAGAAACTCCAAGGGTAACCCTCTCAGGTCCTCTCCCTCTTTGGAAGTTTTGTATTATTGCTCAATAAACTTTGCTTTGCTGCCCACCACCCTTCATCTTGTCTATCTCTTTATGCTTCGAAGTGGCATGACCAAGAACTGCACAGCAGTAAAGGCAGAGAAATCCTGCAACAATAGTTATCACCAAAAAGGGCCCAATGCATTTGTTTCTCAAGTACAGTGCCTCATGTAGAGACATTACTGAAATATTTCTTCAGTCAATTGACTGTCTTGAGAGAAAGTCCTAAATGTTATGTAAGAGTCAATCACCCAAGAGGGCAGTCGACTGGGAGCCTTAGAACGCCGCACCTATCAAGGAAGACTCCGAGAGACCAGTTCCATGCAAAAGCAAAGGGTTTATTCGAGCATGCTCGGACTCACAGCCTGACCCCAAACCAGTCAGCAGCTGGGAGCCCCAAGTTTTTCCGGGGATGACCTTATATATGATTACAGTATCTGTTACAACAAAGCCTGCACCTTGATAGCCAATTAGTTTAAGACACTACAGCCATAGTCTGCACGCAGGCAGCCAATCGTTTCCCCAACCACCTTTGGGTTAGCAAGGGGTACGTGACGAGTTGCACGCTTACAGTCTTATGGAATTTCTTTAGGTCTCTGTAGGGCTTGAGGGGGCTGGGTAACTGCCTGCCCATTGCTAGGCTTAGATAACAGGAGGAGGGTCTGCTCTGACATTCTTGAGGGTGGGGGGGTCTGCTCTGACATTCTTGAGGGTGGGGGGTCGTTACAGCATCCTTTCAGTTATTACTAATAAGAATTAAAATTCAGTAATACTTCCTCTTCGACAAATGGTACCTTTAACTTTTTATGTACATTATTTATTTAATTCTCAGAGCAACCCTATAAGGCAAGTACTATTATTATCTCTGGTTTATGAATTAGGAAAGAAAGAAACAGCTACTAAGGTGAAAAACTGGAATTCAAACCTAAGTGTGTCTTATTTTCTTGCCAGATGTCAAGCACTACCCTTCTACTCCTCCTTATATTACTTCCTTTCCAATTTCCTATGATTCATTTAATTTAACTTGGTTGTCTTCCGGTCCCTGTTCCAAAGTTCTTCCAATAACTTGAGACCATAATGTCATCTCAGCTGCCCTTTCTTCTAAGACTAAAGCCCTTCCTGGGATTCCAGTCTAGCAGCTGAGACCCTGTTACCCATGGCCTGACTCAACCTGGGATATCTGCCTTCCCATTCTTTGCTTAGGAAGATATATATATATATATTTATTTATTTGAATACAAGTTAGTTAACATACAGTGTCATATTGGTTTCAGGAGTAGAATTTAGTGATTCATCACTTATATATAAAATCCAGTGCTCAACACAAGTGCCCTTCTCAATACCCATCACCCATCTAACCCATCCCCCATCCTCCTCCCCTCCTGCAACGCTCAGTATGTTCTCTATAATTAAGAGTCTCTTACGTTTTAATTAAGAGTCTCCCTCTCTGTTTTTATCTAGCCAGATAAATTTAATGCTTTCATCAGACTGTTCTTCCTACTTCTCCATCCCTCTCTCACTTTGTCTAGCATTTTGTCTAACTGCATGAACAACTGGATGCTTTCTAAGATGGACCATGGAGGAGTGAAGTGAACAGTGCCATTGGATGGCTAGAAGAAGATTCAGTGTACTTTTAATTTTCATAGATTCTTCTCCAAATTTAAGTGGAAATCTCCTTTGTGAGGCAAATATTGCTCTGAGAAAAGCTCCCTCCATTCCCTTCTGCCTTTGCAATCTTTTTTATTTTCACTTTTTTTTTTTACCTCTTAGCCCTCCGTATATCAGCTTCCATACAATACTCCTCTTTCGCAGTTCCCTTATGCACAGTACCCAGTTCTTGGGGTACTCACCTTTCAGACACATTCAGGATACACAGCCACACTGGAAGACACAATTATGCTAAGGCCCCATTGCACTTATCATTTGACCACATAGTGAAACAGAAATGACTTTGAGCTACAGGCTTCTTAGCCTCAGTGTACCACATCTGTTGACCTTTATCTATAGATCACAGACTCTTTGAGCTGTCCTCTGAGTTTTGCACTCATGGGACATCAATTCCTCCAGCTCTGCTACCCTCTATAAACAAATGATTTCCCTGAGAAATTTCCTAAAATTCCTGAAAGAGAGCTTGGTTCAGGACCATAGTTTTAATTAATTAGTTCCCACAAAACTGTGAAAAGGTCAGACTGGGATGTCCCACAGACTTTGGAGACCTGCACATATTAAGGGGAGTCTGCCCCAGAGATTAGGGAAAACAGCAGAGGCTCCAAGAAATCATTTAATTCCAAACTAATGGATATGTTATTTTTGGTTCACCATTTCTTTGTTTCTTCTTATCATCACTGAAAGTGTTTTTTCCCTGTCTTTAATGTTGAAAAATAATTTACATATAGAAAAACACAGATTTCTGATTTTTACCTACACACGGTACCAAGTAATAGTCAAGGATGTGCTAAAATCTCCAAATCTGATTATGAATTTTTCTTTTCTTTTTAGTTGTTACTTTTTCTTTGTGTATTTTGAAACTTTCATATTAGATGTATAAACATTCTAGTTGTTATGACTTTATGAATTGACCCTTTTATCATTGCAAAATGTTTCCTTTTTTTCTTGGTGCTATGTCTTGGTTTAAATTCCATATGCTCTGATAATATGGCCATATTCACCATATATATTGGTATGTGTGATACATCTTTTCTATCTTCTTACTCTTAACTTACCTGTGTCTCTGTATTTTGTAGCCAGCTTTCATAAATGGCATTTTTTTTATTCTAGTTGGTTAGTGCTATTTTGTAATTGGGGTCTTTAGCCCATTATATTTAATGTAATTATTAATATATTTAGTTTTATGTTTATCATTGTTTTTATTTGTTCCCTCATTGTCCCATCTGTTTTTTCTTCTCTGTTATATAGCTTTACTCACTTTTTAAGAAATCTTTAAATCAAATCAATTAATATGTGTTTCAGTATTCTATTTTATTTCCTCAGCTAGTTTTTGGCTATACTTTTTGTGTTTTATTTTTTGTAGTTGCTCCTTGGATTATGGAATGCAACCTTGATTTCCAGAGTCCATCCTGAGTTACTATTATACTTCTCCATAGGTAATTCAAGAAAAAAATTTTAAAACATTTTATTTATTTATTTGAGAGAGAGAGAAAGAAAAAGCGAGCATGTGCATGGGGGGAGAGAAAGAGGAAGAAATAGACTCTCCACTGAGCAGGGAGCATAACCCAAGGCTCAATCCCAGGACCCTGGGATCATGACCTGAGCCAAAGACAGATGCTTAACTGACTGAACTACCCAGGTGCCACCCCCCACCCCTTTTCAAAGATTGCATTTATTTAGGGAACTTTTAGCAGTATACTTCCATTTATCTCATTTTAAAATTGTATGTAGTTATTGCCAAGAACATATTCCTACCTATGTTATAAATCTCACGGTACATTGTAATTCTTTTACTTTAAAAAGTAAATTATCCTGTCCAGAAATCAAGAAAAGATAAAAAATATTTTATATTTACTCACATGTTCATTCTTTTCAGCCTTCTTCATTCTTTGCTATTTATCTGAGTTTCCATCTGGTATTGTTTTACTTTAGCTTAGAAAAATTTCTTTAGCATTTATTGCATGCAGGTCTCATGGCTATGAATTTTCTAAGGTTTTGTTTATCTATAACGCTATATCTTGCTTTCTTTTTGAAAGATAATTTTGACAAATATTGAATTCTAGGTTGACAAATTTTTCTTTCAGTACTTTCAAAATGCAATTCCATTGTCTTCCATATTAACATTTTTTTACCATTGTTTCTCTCTTTCTATTATCTTTTTCTTCTCTGCTTTTAATATGTCTCTCTTTTTTTTCAGGATTTGATTGTGATGTATCTGGGTATCAATTTATTTAGATTGACTTACATCTACTACTTTTTACTGCCCTCTAGAAATAATGACTTTTATTCTGTCTTGGACATTCTCATTTTTTACATAAATTAATATATTTAAAATTTTTCCACATTCTAATTAGGGACAAATAAATTTCTGAATTATATTATTAAAAATAAAATAGATTTCTTTTTTATTTAAATTCCAATTAGTTAATATACAGGGTAATATTATTTTCAGGTGTACAATTCAGTGATTCAGTACTTACATACAACACCTGATGCTCATTACAATAAGTGCACTCCTTAATCCCTGTTATCTATTTAATCCACCTCCCCTCTGGTAGCTGTCAGTTTGTTCTCTATAGTTAAGAGTCTGTTTCTTAGTTTTCTCTCTGTTTTTCTCCCCAGGATCATTTATTTTGTTTTTTAACTTTCACATATGAGTGAAATAATATGGTATCTGTCTTTTTTTTGACTTACTTACTTTGCATAGCATAATACTCTTTAGCTCCATCCCTATCATTGCAAATGGCAAGATTTCATTCTTTTTTATGGCCAAGTAATATTCCATTATATAGTGTATCTATACAGTATTCCATTGTGTGTATCTGTGTATATATACACACACACAGACACACACACACACACACACACACATACACACACATATGTATGTATATATATACACATATATATAAATTATGGAAAGAGCCCAAATATCCATCAGCTGATGAATGGATAAAGCATGGTGGTATCCATTCATCAGCTGATGGATATTTGGGTTCTTTCCATAATTTGGCTATTACCAATAATGCTACTAAACATCGGGGTGCATATATCCCTTTGAATTAGTATTTTTGCATTTTTTTTGGTAAATACCTAGTAGAGCAATTTCCAGATTGTAGGGCAGTTCTATTTTTAACTTTTTAAGAAACCTCCATACTGGTTTTCAGGGTGGCTACATTGCATTCCCATCAATCGTATGGGAAAGGATCCCCCTTTCTCTGCATCCTTGCCAATAACCTATTGTTTCCGGTATTGTTGATTTTAGCCCTTCTGATGGGTGTGAGGTGATATCTTTTTGTAGTTTTGATTCTTATTTCCCTGATGATGAGTGATGGTGAGCATATTTTCATGTGTCTATTGGCCATCTGTATGTCTTCTTTGGAAAAATATCTATTCATGCCTTCTGTGTATTTTTTAAGTGGATTCCTTGTTTTGGGGGGGTTGAGTTTTATTTCGTTATATATTTTGGATACTAACCCTTTATCAATATGTCATTTGTGAATATCTTCTCCAATTCTGTAGTGTCCTTCAGTTTTGTTCACTGTTTCCTTCACTGTGCAAAAGTTTCTTATTTTTTTTTTTTAAAGATTTTATTTGTTTGACAGAGAGAAACACAGCCAGAGAGGGAACACAAGGGAGAGAGGGAGAAGCAGGCTTCCCGCTGAGCAGGGAGCCCGATGTGGGGCTCGATCCCGGGTCTCCAGGATCATGACCTGAGCTGAAGGCAGTCGCCCAACCAACTGAGCCACCCAAGCACCCCAAAAGTTTCTTATTTTGACAAAGTTCCAATAGTTTATTTTTGTTTTTATTTCCTTTGCTTCAGGAGACAGGTCTAGCAAGAAGTTGCTATGGCCATTATCAAAGTGGTTACTGCCTATGTTCTCCCCTAGGATTTTGATGATTTCCTGTCTCACATTTAGGTCTTTCCTCCATCTTGAATCTATTTTTGTGCATGGTGTAAGAAAGTGGTCCAGTATCATTCTTCTGCCTCAGTTGTCCCATTTTTCCAACATGATTTATTGGGACTGTTATTTTTCCAGTGGATATTCCTTCCTTCTTTGTTGAAGTTTAGCTAACCATATAGATAAGAGTCCATCTCTGAGTTTTCTATTCTGTTCTATTGATCTATGTGTCTATTTTTGTGCCAGTACCATACTGTCTTGATGACTATAGCTTTGTAATGTAGCCTGAAGTCCAGAATTGTGATGCCTCCACCCCAGCTTTGCTTTTTCAAGGTTGTTTTGGCTATTCAGAGTCTTTTGTGGTTCCATACAAATTTTAGGATTATTTGTTCTAGCTCTGTGAAAAATGCTGGTGGTATTTTGATAGAGATTCTATTAAATGTGTAGGTTGCTTTGGATAATATAGACATTTTAACAAAAGAAAATAGATTTATTTTAACATTATTTATCTATCTCAAAAATGTCCATGGGCATGTTCTTTAATATATAAAATACATTTACTTACCTTCTCCATAATAAAGAAGCTCAATAAAATCCATCTCTCCCAGAAGTTATTGATTTGAATCTATTTAAGTTAGGGAATAGACTCTTAGTTGAAGGTTAGCCTGAAGTTTATCTTTTTTGTTCTTTCTCTCTCTTTTTCTATCTCTCTGTCTCTATCTCTGTCTCTTCCTTCCTGTGTGTGTGTGTGTGTGTGTGTGTGTGTGTATGTGTGTGTATATGTGTGTAGACTTTCAGTAAAAATTCTTGTAGGAGTATAGGAGAATCTTGATTGGTTAGAAGGATAATTTGATTTTCAAGACAGTTGCACTGAGTGACTTTGTCAATCCTACAGCAAACTCTGAAACTGGGATAGCCTTTAAGGCAAAGAGGAGGATTTATGAACTCTTGCATCAGCCAATCACTAAATGAAGTCTCTTCCACCAACCAGGAACTTGGGTGAGGCAGTTTCATTTGGATCAGAAAAATTCCAGAAGGTTTCAGTTATATTCCAATAGCTGCCAGTACTCCTGGAAGCTGAGGAACCAGTGTCTCAGGTCTGCTGTGCTGACTGAGTTTTTTAGAGTTTGCCATAGCACTACTCATATACAACTGCTGCATCTAGTAAATTGACCCAGTCTGGAATAGCCCCTCCAGTGTTTGGGTTGGTTCCTTTGTCTGAAGGAACATAAATATAGAAAGTTAGAGAATTAAGTACAACAGACAGCACTCACTGCAGTATTCTTGAATCCTCAACTCATCATTTTCCACTTCTACCGTGCTTTCTAAATTCCCCTCACCATCAGCTAGAACCTTTATGGTCTAGGTATATTTCATGGTGGAGTGACCCAGATCCTTCTTGCCAAAAGGTATGAACCTCTAGATAACATGCTTTTCTCAGGGCATGGCTGCTGCACTTGTTCATTCATCATCAAAATTTGTCAGGAGAGTATGAATAGATAATCTGAGTACTGAACAATTTCTTCCATCTTCCCATTGTTTGGCAGCATCTTGTTTTCTCCTGATCAAGGATTAATTACCCCTGCCAGGTTAGTGACTTCTTTTTGTATCTGCTGGTCTTTGAGCATGAGAAGATCAAAGTTAGTAGGCAGGAGCTGTAACTTAAATTTTAATTCTACTCTTGCTATATCCCCCACTCTGGGAATGAGGACCTCCAGCCCAACAGAGCCTAACCTATAGGAATGAGAAGCGAAATTCCCAAATTAGTGACCAGAAGTTATATAAGTCGGGCTACTCTTAACTTTCTACATCTTTGTTCCCAGATACATGTATGTTAATTATTATATATATACAGAAGTAGATATATTTTATACTTAAATTATCAAATTTTCATATTGCTTCATATCCTTGAGTAACTCTTATTCAATTTAGGAATTAAACCACTATAGAACTTTCATAAAAGTTAGAAAGATATGAATAAACTGTAAGAAATAGATTTCAAATAGTTCTACTGAATAGTTCTCTATCATATAAAGTAGGAGGCATATAATTTGGGGATACCTGGTTGGAAATCTAACAGTCATGGCAGGAAATGCCTATTTCAATGCTTCTCTAATGACATTTGGCAAAAATGGATCAAAGAAATAAATGGAATAACTGATAAGTCATTTCATAGCTTGTTAAGTGCTTTCGTAAATATTTGATACTTCTCTGTTATCTCCATTTTGTGGATGATTAAACTCAAATGAAAAAACCAAAGTGGTACAGTCAACTAAAGTATTTTGATTATAAATAACTTATTCTTTTAACTGTATTGCCCAGTTGCTATGAATGCTACCTACCAAGCTTCCTCTATCAGTGTGATTTCTAGCATTTAGCTCTCACTTGTATAGTTCTTCAATTGTTTTGCCTCATAATTTCTCTCTAGCTCCGGTTGGAGTTCTTGGGCATCAGTGAGTTAATGTAGTAGGCCCACTCCTTTTCCTGTAAGTTTATTAAAAACAAAAAAACAGGCTGTTTTTCTATTCCTCCCAAAGGTCCTTATCCCAGAGGGAAGTAGAAACAGGTACATCTAGATAAAATGGAAGCCAAAGTTCTTGCTTTTATCTTTCAGGGACATATTGAGCATCTAGTTTTGGTAAGTGCAATTAATTAAAAATCCATTTGTATTTGAAGGAATGATTATGGGAAGGAAAAGAAAGTGGTGTGTGTGTGTGTGTGTGTGTGTGTGTGTCTGTGTGTGTCTGTGTGTCTGTGTGTCTGTGTATCTGTGTTCTATGTATGTAAATGAAGTATGGATGGGATTACATGGCCTGAAATTTAGGAAGGATTTTATTAATGTGAGTATTAAAAAGGTCCCATTTACTTGATAATATCACAAATCAAAGTAAACCGTATTGTCAATTAAAAGAGAAGAAGTCCTCTTCGAGCCAGTCTAGGACCTGATGTGTGGAATGATTGGTTGGGAAATTTTGGTGAAATAATTAATAGTATTTGGTATTTATTGATTATCTTAATATATTAAAAACTATATCAGACTACTTTATATGCATAGTTTTCATAGTTATATATATATAGTTACTTTAGATAGATATTATTTTCTTTTATTATGTTCAATTAGCCACTGCATAGCATATCATTAGTTTTTGATGTGGTGTTCAATGATTCATTAGTTGTGCATAGATACTGTGTTTATAGTAGTTAACAGAAAAGTATATACATCTGTTTGGAGGCTTAAGCAGCTTACCCAGATTCAAAGAGATGGTAAATTGCCAAGCTGAAATTCATATCTGGAGGTCATTGCATCAGATCGGAGGGCTTATTTTGTACCTTAAAGATGGAAATTCTGAGATCTGAGCAATGTTTGATATAATGACTATCATCCTTGAAAAATTGTCTTCCTTTGGTACCCACTATGTTCCACTCTGTTAGTTTTATATAGAAGGTTAGAGAATTAAGTGCAACATACAGCACTCACTGCAGTATTCTTGAATACTGGATATCCTTGGACAATGTGCTCCCAACAGTCTTGCTTCTCCTCAGGTTTCTGAGATTTAATATTTGTATTTTTTTTTTAAAGATTTTATTTATTTGACAGAGAGAAACACAGCCAGAGAGGGAACACAAGCAGGGGGAGTGAGAGAGGGAGAAGCAGGCTTCCCGCAGAGCAGGGAGCCCGATGTGGGACTCGATCCCAGATCTCCGGGATCATGACCTGAGCCGAAGGCAGTCACCCAATCAACTGAGTCACCCAGGCGCCCCTAATATTTGTATTTTATACATTTTTTTGTGGGTGATCTCATCTACTTTCATGACCCATTTCTCCTAAAGTTCATACTCCATGTCTAAAAGAAGACTCAAGTAAGAATGAATTTACCATTAAGGATGTAGGTGAGCAAAGTGAGCATAAACATCCCTTAGTTACTAGTAGAAATGAAAAGGTGAAGGCATAAGAAATGATTCCAGGGGCACCTGGGTGGCTCAATCAGTTAAGCATCTGCCTTCGACTCTGGTCATGATCCCAAGGTTCTGCGACTGAGCCCCACATCAGGCTCTCTGTTCAGTGGGGAGCCTTCTTCTCCTTCTCCCTACTGCCTATTCTCTCTCTCATTATCTTCCTCTCTCGCTTTCTCTCAAATAAATAAATAAAATCTTTAAAAAAAGAAAAAGAAAAGAAATGATTCTACATGTCTTATATTTTTTCCAGTCACATTTAGTTTTTCTACTTTTGCTGTGAGCCTTTTATGTTCTAGAAACTATGTTGATGATAGATACATGAAAATAAATAAAATCTCTTCTGTGCCTTTCAGTGTTTATCATTCAGTTAATATGGTGGTGGTGGGGTTGGTTTGAAAAGGGATACATGAAAATAGTACATCATAAAATAATGTAGATGGTGCACCTGGGTGGCTCCGTTGGTTAAGCATATGTCTTTGGCTCAGGTCATGATCCCAGGGTCCTGGGATGGAGTCTCACATTGGGTTCCCTGCTCAGTTGGAGTCTGTTTCTCCCTTTCCCTCTGCCTTGCCGCTCCCTCTGCTTGTGCACTCTCTCTCTCTTTCAAATAAATAATTAAAATCTTAAAAAAAGAGTCTAGAAACTTCATGGTAAAGGATATACAACAGAGGTATTCCCTGAAAGACCTAAGTCAGTACCCTTCAGCCAAAAAGGAAAAGAAAATGAAATAAAGATTAAGTGTTTTTTGGAAATGAGGACTTTTCTTATGACTCCTGAGGAAGAGGCGTCAGAACAAAATTTTCTAACTGGGCAGTCTGACAGATTAGCTACAGAATGATTTTCATGGTATTTGAAAATCTACTATCATCCTCAAAATATACATTCTTTGGGCATGGTGAAGGGTTAAAAGTTTCTTCTCTAGGCCTCTAACACCCAGGCATAGCTATTGAGATAAGAAGGGGAGTGTACTAAGCGGTGCCTTGTGAAGCCACCAGTGAAACTGTTTGCATAAGTGTAAAAGATAAGAAAGTAGTTCCTGTAACGGCTGTAAACGATGTACTAAATCAAATAATTCCTACAACGGACGTGCTGTGATTGATGTTGTACTGTAGTCCCTCCATGACCTTAAGTGTTTTCTTCAGTGTATAAAAACTCCAACTTACCCCTTCTCGGGGCTCCTCTGTTCCTGTGTGTACAGAAGGCCCCAGCATGCTTGGTAAATAAACCCCTTGCTGCTTGCATGAGAGCGTCTCTTGGAGTTCTTCCTTGGCGGCGGTAGCCCTCCGGGCTTTAACAATGGCATTACTTACTGCCAGGGTGGGAGACAAATAAGACCTAACTATTTAGGAGGCCCCGGTCTAGCATTTGCAGCTCAGTTCATAAGCTGACAAAACAGATCCTCACCAATAGTGCCCAGAAAATATCAGATACATTGGTAGAAGGCTGCTTGTTACATATTATGTTTTCTGTAGAGAACTATAAATTCTAGAGAATCATAAACTCTAGGAATTATAAAATGCAATATCAATTCACAAACTTCAATTTAGATTATCCCAATGATTTCCAGTGTCCCCTATATTTTCCCTTGAAGATTGATTTTTCTTCTATTGCCATTTGAACTTAAAAAAATTGTGGAGTGAGGTTAGCATCATGTGTAAACTCTAACCTTCTATTGGATCTCCTTTCATTTTTGAGTCTGCAATTTTTTTGCAATTGAAATTATTAATTTAATAATTTTAATTTACATATGTATATATTCATCAGGCTTACTAAAAACATAGATGGGAATTATGATGGTTATCTTAGATATGTGTCTTTCTCTAGCAGTTTATTCTGATAATTCAACATTATGATATCCTGAAGCTTAACAAATTCATAATAAGTTGAAAGATTGTATATTTTTCCTTGGAAAATATAATTTGTGAAATCTTTAATAGAGACGTTAACAATAAATGAGAGTTTATACTTTACGAAGAGAAACAGAGTGATTGGATGTTTTTCATTTAGACTAATTTTTTGACTAATTCATCCATGAATATAAAATAGAAGATAATTTGATCAGGAGAGATATAGTGAACATGCACTTGATGCTACTATCTGGCTTCAGTACTTCCTCTTTGAATAACATGATAACCTGAAGTGTGGTGCATAGATGGTTGAGCTAGGAACTATTTCATTTCATATCAGTCTATAAATTTGCTTTCTAGCATTTAATATTTATCATAGTGTAGATATTTTTAGGGATCTTTGATTATTTTCTTAGAATATTATTTTTAACTCTTTTACATGAAGTCAGGGTCTTATTATAAAGTCAGTGAGAGGACTACTAAAGATCATGTGGGAAACAGTGAGAAAGGTTCTTTTTTTTTTTTTTAAAGATTTTATTTATTTAACTGACAAAGAGAAACACAGCCAGAGAGGGAACACAAGCAGAGGGACTGAGAGAGGGAGAAGCAGGCTTCCTGCCCAGCAGGAAGCCTGATGCGAGGCTCCTGGGTCTCCAGGATCATGACCTGAGCTGAAAGCAGTCGCTTAACCAACTGAGCCACTCAGGCGCCCCATTTTTTTTTTTTTAAAGATTTTATGAGAAAGATTCTGAATGCCTTTCACAGACTCAAGTACTCAAGCAAAGAAGCTCTGTTTTGATATGATGATTTCATATTTGGCTAAAAGTGTTGGAAAACCCACTACAATAGGATAAATTGTTGTAAGTGAAAGTCCCATGTTGGACAACTTAAACATGTATTTTTTCTAAAAGATTTTATTTATTTATTTGACAGAGAAATAGATCACAAGTAGGCAGAGAGACAGGCAGAGAGAGACAGGGAAGCAGGCTCCCTGCTAAGCAGAGACCCCGATGCAGGCCTTGATCCCAGGACCCTGAGATCATGATCTGAGCTGAAAGCAGAGGCTTTAACCCACTGAGCCACCCAGGCACCTAAAACCTAAACATGTTTAAGGATTTTTGATAAATGTTGAAAATTGCATTTTATTACTATTATGCCAAATATGGTTCTGAGCATAGCATATAAAAGAGCTGCTTATGTCCACAACACTGAATTTTATGGAAAAGTGTGACTCTTTTTTGTTTATGTGATTTCAGATCTGGCTAAAAAGCTCCTATTCCCACTCATGTCTGCTTCTAATAATTCTGAGGTCCAGCTTTTTCTTCTGATTGGAATCCCAGGACTGGAACATGCCCACATCTGGATCTCCATTCCCATTTGCCTTATGTACCTGGTTGCCATCATGGGCAATAGCACCATCCTCCTTATCATTAAGACAGAGCCCTCATTTCATGAGCCTATGTATTATTTCCTTGCCCTGTTGGCCATCTCTGACCTGGGTCTGTCCTTCTCTTCCCTTCCTACCATGCTAAGAATCTTCTTGTTCAATTCCATGGGAATTTCACCCAATGCCTGCTTTGCTCAAGAATTCTTCATCCATGGATTCACTGTCATGGAATCCTCAGTGCTTCTAGTTATGTCTTTGGATCGCTTTCTTGCCATTCATAATCCCCTGAGGTATAGTTCTTTCCTCACTAGCAGCAGAGTTGCTAAAATGGGATTGATTTTAGCCATCAGGAGCATTCTTTTAGTGCTTCCATTCCCCTTCACTCTCAGGAGATTAAAATATTGCCAGAAGAATCTCCTTTCTCACTCATACTGTCTGCATCAGGACACCATGAAGCTGGCCTGCTCTGACAACAAGATCAATGTTATCTATGGCTTCTTTGTTGCTCTCTGTACTATGCTGGACTTGGCATTAATTTTTCTGTCATATATGCTGATCTTGAAGACAGTACTCAGCATTGCATCTCTGGCAGAGAGGCTCAGGGCCCTCAATACCTGTGTCTCCCATATCTGTGCTGTGCTCATCTTCTATGTACCCATCATTTCCCTGGCTGCCATGCATCGCTTTGCCAAGTACAAAAGCCCTCTAGTTATAATCCTTATTGCAGATATATTCTTGTTGTTGCCGCCCCTAATGAACCCCATTGTGTATTGTGTAAAAATGCGACAAATCCGGGAAAAGGTCTTGGGAAAGTTGTTGAACATATGTAGGAGATAAGAATTTGAATATGGAAGTAATAGATTATCAACCGGTAAGTATGAATTAGCACCTATTTCAATACCACAGTGGTCCCTATCTAGTGGAGGGCTGTGGGAGAACAAAAAGAATTTACAATAAAGTCAAGAGTACATTATTGAACAGGAAAGATGAAATAATCAGGTGATAGATGATACAGAGGATTAATCCATATTTTGAGTAATTGAAACAAAACACTATATAATAGAACAGTTGGGTTTGAGTCATCTCTTAATTATTACTCAAGCAGCACTTTATTAAATTTATATATTTACAATGTATACTCACTATACTATCAAAGAGAAATGAACTATCAAGGGACATAGAAACCATGAAGGATGTTAGTCGGGCTGCAATAAGAGTATAATTTAGCAAATAGTGAGGAATACTTTTGAATACTGTGAGTGAACCAGATTTTGGAGTACCTAGACCTAGAAAAGCCTTGAACAGTCTGAATGCAGGAGGTACTGGGGAGACAATTTAATCTCTATAGCAAACAGCTAGCATGATAAATCAAATGTTATGAATGGAATGTCTGAAAGCATGAGCGAGATGGATTGCTATTGAGAGAGAAGAAGGTATTGACAGAAGGCTGCAGCAACAATCCCACTACGAAGGGATTCTGGGAATGGGTAGAGACAGAATAAAATCATTGAGGTTGCTTTTTGTTGTTTTTGTTGTTGCTATACAACAAACATGATTTATAAGAAATTCACAAGTTCCACTAAATGATGAGTATAAATACATAAGTGATTGAACATTCAAAGAGAGACATGCTGAAAAAGGAGGCTGGTATACAGCTTATCGGCCACAATTAGAAAGGTAGCATTGCCCTCACTTGCAAGACAATAATATTTAGTTTTAGACATGGAAGTAAATATATATTTTAAACAAGTTTCAATCATCAAACTGCAAATATCCTCCCTTATTAACGTATCTCAAATTTTTTTTTCACTCACTGATTCCACCTGCAGCTGTTTTAGTTCAGATTTTAGATTCTCTTGGTTTAGCTTATCGTCCCATAAGTTGAGATGAACTGTTTGAAGGATCTTTTTAAAATGTAAATGTCACCACACTTAAAATCCTTCAATAGATGTCCAGTAAGTTACCAGATAATGGTAAGGCTCCACATTCACACAAAGGCTTTCCATTATTTAATGCCTGCTTTTGTCTAGTACTGTATCTGTTAGTACTCCGCCTTGCACTTGGATGATATAAACACATTACACTGTCACTTATACCTAATCCTTTGCTTATGTTGTGTTATATATCAGGAATGCTGTATTGGTTTTTTATTGCTGCATTACAAATTATAAAACTAATGGCTTGAAACAACACAAATTTATTTAATCTTAGTATTCTATAGGGGAGAGGTCTGACATGAGTTTTACTGGGCTGAGGTTAAGGTGTTGGCAAGCCTGCATTTCTTTCTGGAGTTTTTCCAGATTCTTAGGCCACCTGCATTTTTTGATTCAAGACTCCCTTTGTCCATACACAAAGCCAGCAAAATTACATCTCCTATGCCTTTCTTCCATTGTCACATCTCCTTTGATCATAACTAGGAAAGGTTTTCTGCTTTTGAGGATTCATATAATTAGACTGGGTCCACCTGAATAATCCAGGATACTCTCACTATCTCTGGGAATCTAACCTTGATTACATCCACAGAGTGTTTTTTGACAGATATGGTAATATATTTATAAATTTCAGGGATAAAAACATTGACATTTTGGGGAGAATATTATTCTGCTAAGAAAAATGCCTTTCTTCAACTTTTTGAGATTTCTCCCATTTAACAATTCAGTAGGAATATACTTCCTCTATTAATACTTGGCTGACACCCTTCTGCTCCATGCATAATAAATTTATGTCTGAATTTTGTTCCCTTTCACAGTGTACTAATTTCTACAACGTAATTTCAACACGCATTAACTCTTAATTGTTTAAAGGTTGTTTGCTTTTGCCAAAGTGTAAATCCTGTGATCTACAAATGTCTGTATGTCTGACTTATTTTTGCATCCCTAATTCTTAATACATACTTGGACAAAGATGGATTCAATATTTGTTGATAAGTTTGTGAATTCATGACTGACCATCATTGAATAAAATTGCTGCTCATTTCCTAAGCTTAAAACCCTGACCATTTTGGGACCCCTGGGTGGTGTAGTTGCTTAAGCTTCTGACTCTTCTTTTCACCTCAGGCCAGGATATCAGGGTCTTAATATCAAATCCTGCATCCAGCTGAGCTTAGTGAGGAGTCTGCTAAAGTTTCTCTCTCCCCCTGCCCCTCCCTATGTGCATCTCTCTCTCTCTCTCAAATAAATAAATTCTTTTTTTTTTTTTAAGATTTTATTTATTTGACAGAGCGAAACAGCCAGAGAGGGAACACAAACAGGGGGAGTGAGAGAGGGAGAAGCAGGTTTCCTGCCGAGCAAGGAGCCCGATGTGGGACTCGATCCCTGGTCTCCAGGGTCATGACCTGAGCCGAAGGCAGTCGCTTAACCAACTGAGCCACCCAGGCGCCCCAAAAATAAATAAATTCTTAAAAAAAAATCCTGAGCATCTCTGTGGGCAGAGGCCTGAAATTATATTGTGTTAATCACTGTAGATAGAGCATGTCATCACTTCCTCAGGCAGCTCCTGTCCTACAGTCATGGCAAGCCAAAAGGAAAGGCTATAATGTTGGCCAGAACTTGCTGTCTGCTTTGTGAAAAGCCAAGAACTGCCTTCCCTGTTACTTCTCTCAACTCAAATTTATTCTTAGACAATGTCCACTCTCTCACTTTCTTTTCCATATCCAAACTGACAGGAAGGCCTATAGAAGTTTTTCTCCTAACCATCTATCAACTTTTCCTGCTCTATCTCTTCTGCCATAATCTTCATCCAAATCACCATCCTCCCATACAAGAACTTTTTTTATCAACTCCTAATTTGGATCTTTCCTTCAATCTCACTCTCTACTTTGCTCTCTACTTTGCAGCCAGAATGATCTTTTGTAAAACAACTTAGGTTATCCACTCTTAAACTTAAAATACTCCTATTCTCTCTTACTACAATTGGGGTAAAAAACAAAGTCCATGGCCCTAAAGAACCTCCTCTCCCCAGCCACAATCTGGCTGCTGTGTCTTTTTCTCCCTTACCTTGGGTCGAGAGGCTGAATACAGAGGGATCTTTTTGCTGTGGGCACCATGAAAACTTAGGCCAGGATAAGCAGACAGTAGCCAGAGAACAAAGACTCTTAAAATGGGAAAGAGCCATGTAATTCATTGATTATAAGTTTCTGATTTGCAAATAAAGAACCAGAGCCCAGAAAAATGCAATGCCTTTCTTAAAGCCATGCAACAAATGATAACTGAAATGGCTATAAGGCAAGTTCAGAATATTTCCATACAATCATTTGTTTTGATGCTTAACTTCAACTTATTAAAGTAGATATTATAAGCCCCCCAAACTTCTGAAAAATAAAACAACAACAATAGGGTAAAAGAAGGGAGAAATTGGAAGAAAAGAGAATTACTTTTCCTGGGTTAAAGAACGTATCAGACCTAAGCCTCTCTTCTAGATCTTTCAAAGGAGAGGGTACTGTAGGGTTGGTCCTGGGTGTGGTAGCTGGAAGATTTGAAACCATGAACAATGAGGGAAGGAAGGCGCTGAGATTTCATCTCTTTCATGTGTGGTCAGATTGGTAGGAGGGAGTAAGATCTTGGATGGATTAATTTAGTGCTCCGGAAAAATTAGTTCATATATCTGAGAGGCAAATATATTGCATATACTTGATGATGTATTATTTGTTCAGTACTGTACCAAGTAATTAGGCACAATATCTCATTTAATCTTTGTGGTAAATATCTGAATTAGAGATTACTCTTGTCCAAAATTTATAGTTTAGAGAAACTGAGTGATTACCAAAATTGCAGGCCTGACAACTGGGTTCAGGTCTCTTTGGGGCCACTTGCCTTTGTTCTAAAGTCTTATGTTACATCATCTTCCAGGATATATATATAAAAGAAAGAAATGAAAGAAATAGGCTGTTTAGGGGATAATGATAATGATAAGACAGATGTGCAAAGTGATGGTCTGTAGGACAAAGCTTGCAGAATAAGGCTTTATTTCATCCATATAACTGTGAATCATTTAAAAATTAAACTTGTTCTCAACCTTTAAAAATCATGATATTTTACACAAGAATTTGGATTTTTGTGCTACATTATAAGGAATTTATTTTCATATTTATCAAGTATTTTTCCAAAGCAACATTTTGACTTTGTGCTATTCATGTGCAATAATATACTTGATTATTACTAATTCTGTAAATTTTTTTAGTATAGTTGACCTACAACATTACATTAGTTTCAGGCATACAACATAGTGACTTAAGGTCAATTAATCTGTGACAAAGGAGGCAAGAATATGCAATGGGAAAAAGATGGTCTCTTCAGTAAATCATGCTGAGAAAACTGGACAGCTACATGCAAAAGAATGAAACTGGACCACTTTCTAACATCATGCACTAAAATAAATTTTTTTTAAAAAAGATTGTATTTATTTATTTGACAGAGAGAAACACAGCCAGAGAGGGAACACAGCGAGGGGAGTGAGAGAGGGAGAAGCAGGCTTCCCGCCAAGCAGGCAGCCCGATGAGGGGCTGGATCCTGGTTCTCCAGGATCATGACCTGAGCTGAATGCAGTCACTTAACCAACTGAGCCACCCAGGCGCCCCACTAAAATAAATTTAAAATGGATCAAAGACCTAAACATGAGACCTGAAACCATAAGACTCCTAGAAGAAAACACAGACAGGAATTTCTTTGACATAAGCTATAGAAACATTTTTCTAGATGTCTTCTCAGGTAAGGGAAACAAAACCAAAAATAAACTGTTGGGACTACATCAAAACAAAAAGAGTTCCCACAATGAAGGAAACTATCAACAAAGCAAAAGGCAACCTACCGAGTGGCAGAAGATACTTACAAATGATATGTCTGATAAGAGATTAATATCCAAAATATATAAAGAATTTCCAGAATTTCTACAACTTGGCATCAAGAAAAACCCCTGAAACATCTGATTTTAGAATGGGCAAAGGACCTGATTTTTATTTTCTTTTTAAGAATCAGCCCATATAATACCATCAGCCCAGCATTCTGGAGCTGAGTAGTCATGTCCCTTAAGACAGGGTTTGTCAATGGGAAGTAGGGTAATTCGGGGAGAGAAATGAAACACGAGAGACTTTGGACTCAGAAACAAACTGAGGGTCTTGGAGGGAAGAGGGTTGGGGGATGGGAGAGCCTGGCGGTGGGTACTGAGGGCACATACTGCGTGAAGCACTAGGTGTGGGGCATAAACAATGAATCTTGGAACACTGAAAAAATAAAATAAAATTTAAAAAAAGGGAAAAATATTAGACATTTACATTTTTAAAAAAGTAGATAGTGGAATCCTATCAATTTGAAACACATGATATGACAGAATATTGTTCTTGATAATCATGGGTTTCTATGTGACACTAACATACAACCACAGAAGAACAGCCATCAAGGGAAGGGGAACTTATGGAAAGATACTTATTATTGTATCATTTGATTCATTCCTGTGTTATGTAGTAGTATGCATGTCAGTGTGCCAGAAAATTTAGCCTGTACATTTCCAAAAGATATTTGGAAATAAATAAAGTCATTACTAATATTGTTTTTTGTTACTTCTCAAAGTCATCTCTTTCTTTTCTCCCTCTTTTATATTCAATATGTATCTGGATAGCAGGAAATAAAGAAGATAAATATGTTTTCTTGACATTAAAATGAATAGACTTTCATAACAACAACAACAACAAAAAAGACAGGGTTTGTCAGAGTTCATAACCTACCACTTGCTATTTGGGTTCCACAATTTTTCTTCACTCATTTACCTTACCAGGCAGCCTTCAGAGGGATTTGAGTTTATGACTCCAATTCTAAATTTTCTTTGAGAGAGATAAATGAGAGAGTAGTCTTGCCATATTATAGGTAAGACATACAATAGGCATTTAATATATGATTCCAGGTCATGAATTTATTTCCACACCATGGCCTTCTCTACCAGGATCCAGGGCCATCGATCCAAATGCCTAATTGATTCTACTTTTTAATGAGAATAATGATAACAATAATACTTCATAATTTTTGATCATTTACTGAGTACTTTATATTGTATCAAATGCTTTACATCATATATGGTACCTTATTACATTTATTTCTGTACTAACTCATTAGGAGGTATTATTATCCATCCCTGTTTGGCAGATGAGAAAGTAGGAACTTATAGGAGTTAAAAAAACAACAACAACAAACTTTCCTGGACACAGAGCCAGTAAACAATGTAATCTGGATTCATCTCAAGCTGATTTATTCCTGACCTTGAGTTCTCTTTGTGTTACATAGACAATTGGTGCTCAGTATCTTTAAAATGCAATTAATTAATTTCTCCCTTTAGGCCTGCTCCTTAGAAAGTATTCTTTACATCACTAAGTAGAACTCTCATACACTAAGTTTTATAAAACTCAAGCCAGGAAGTAGTCTTCATCCCTTCCTTTCTGGAGATCTAATATATGACATGGTGACTACAGTTAATACTACTGTGTTATATGCTTAACATTTGCCAACATAGTTGATCTTTTTCTTTTTAAAGATTTTATTTATTTACTTAGAGACAGAGAAAAGAGAGCATGCATAACCAGGAGTAGGGACAGAGGGAGAGGGAGAGAGAATCTCCAGCAGACTCCACATTAAGCACAGAGCCCAGTACGGAGCTGGATCCCATAACCCAGAGATCATGACCTAAGCTGAAACCAAGAGTTGGATCTGACTGAGCCACCCAGATGCCCTAAGAGAGTTGATCTTAAGTGTTCTTATCACACACAAAAAATTATGGACTATGGAATGTGATGATATATTAATTAACTTGATTGTACACTCGTTTCACAATTTATATATCAAAAGCACCATATTGTAAACCTTAAATATATACGTTTTATTTGTTAAGTATACCTCAATAAATCTGAAAAGACTGGAAGGTAGAAGAACAGTTAGAAGAGACACAGTAGTTCAAGTGAGAGATAACAGACTTAAAGTCGTACCAGTAGAAACAGAGACATGTGGCTTTATGGTTTTCCTGAAGTTTTGTGTGTACACAGACATCCAAAATACAAGCCACCCATGACACTCACACACATATTCTATTTTATTCTGTTTGTTTTGCATAAGTACCCTTGGATCTTCCACACGTAACACCCAAAGTTCATGTATATCCCATCATTGCAGAATGAGGCACTGGTTGGGGAAGGCATAACCTGTCAAGAGTTAAAGGTCAGGTGTGCTAGATAGCCTCAGATTAAGTTCAACTTCAAATGAGAAGTGACTTCACATGAACCTTGTAGTGGAGTTTTTTGTTTTGTTTTAAGATTTTATATATTTAAAAGAGAGAAAGCAAGAGAGCATAAGCAGGGGGAACAGTAGAGGGAGGGCGAGAGGGAGTTCCCAGGACCCTGGGATCACAATCCCAGCCAAAGACAGATGCCCCACCATCAAGCCACCCAGGCACCCCTGTAGTAGATGTTTTATCTTTGGCTCTTTGCCACTCCCTTTCTTAATCCTACTGTGCAAGAACATGACATCCTCAATCTTCCCTCTAGATGGTCAAAACACTACTTAACAGCATTTTTCTCCAGACTTGCTTTCCTCACAGATACCTCCAAGACAAAACTAAAAATACTGTATTCACATATATTGCTCAAAAGATATTTTTAAAAATTTTTATTTTAATTAAAACAGAGTTAACATAAAGTGTTATATTAGTTTCAAGTGTACAATATAGTGAGTCAACAATTCTATAAATTATTCCATACCTGTCACAATAAGTGTACTTTGTCGTCTCCAGAACCTATTTAACTGATAGTCCCACTCATCTCCCCTCTGGTAACTATGAGTTTGTTCTCTATTGTTAAGAATCTATTTCTTAGTTTGTCTCCTTTTTTCTTTTGCTTTGTTTCTTAAATTCTTCATATGATTGAAATCATGTGGACTTTGACTTTCATTGTCTTATTTCACTTTGCATTATACTCTCTAGTTCCATTCATGTTGTTGCAAATGGCAAGATTTCATTCTTTTTTATAGCTGAATAATATTCCATTATATATCTATAATATTTACATCTCTCACATCTTCTTTATCCATTCATCTCTTGGTGGACACTTGGGTTGTTTCTATATTGTGTATCAATGTTTTTTTATTTGGGGTGTAAATACCTAGTAGTGAAATTACTGGGTTATAGAATAGTTTTATTTTTAACTTTTTGAGGAACCTCCATACTGTTTTCCATAGTGGCTACACCAGTTTACATTCCCACCAACAGTGTAAGAAGGTTCCTATTTTTCCACATCCTTGCCACACTTTTTTCTTGTATTTTTTTATTTTAACCATTCTGACAAGTGTGAGGAGATATCTCATTGTAGTTTTGATTTGCATTTCCCTGTTGATGAGTGACTGAGCATCTTTTCATGTGTCTGTTGGCCATCTGTATGTCTTTGGAAAAATGCCTTTTCATGTCTTCTGCCCATTTTTAATTGGATCATTTGGTTTTGGGCGTTGATTTGCATCAGTTCTTTATATAAGGGGGATACTAACCCCTTATCAGCTATGTCATTTGCAAATATCTTATCCCATTCAGTGGGTTGCCTTTTAATTTTGTTGATTGTTCCCTTCACTATGCATAACCTTTTATTTTGATGTAATCCCAATAGTTTATTTTTGTTTTTATTTCCTTTGCCTCAGGTGACATATCTAGAAAAATGTTGCTATGGCTGATGTCAGAGAAATTACTGCCTGTGCTCTCTTCTAGGATTTTTATAGTTTCAGGTATCACATTTAGGTCTTGAAAGATAATTTTTTTTTCTTGGGCAAAGTGATGGCAAAATTGTAATGGACAGATAACAGTGTATAAGGAATTATCTCTCTTTGTTTCACTGGTTTGGACCTTTCTGATATGGTCAATGCCTCAACCTCTTTCTACTTACTACCTATGCTTCCTCCACTCCCCCATTCTCCACTTTCTCCTGACATGCTAGGGAACAATGACAATAAAAACAACCTCAAATATTTCCTTCGATGCACTATTCTCTCTCTCACCTCTGCCTCAGCTTTGTGCATTCTATTTTTTCAGATAAGACCATAATTTTCCAGTTTGACTGCCAAAGTCCAGTATGTTCCTTTATGGCCGGCTGCTGTGTCAACTCAAGGAAGTCTTTCCTAACACTGTTTCCCCCAACTAGAAGAAGATATTTCTCTTTTTGCTCCTATATCAACTTCTTTTTATGTTGAGCAACACAACATATGACTGTAAAATAAACTGTCCCAAAATTTTGTGTCTTTTTTTTTTAGATTTTATTTATTTATTTGACAGAGAGAGATCACAAGTAGGCAGAGAGGCAGGCAGAGAGAGGGGAGGAAACAGGCTTCCTGCTGAGCAGAGAGCCTGGTGCGGGCCTCAATCCCAGGACCCTGAGATCATGACCTGAGGTGAAGGCAGAGGCTTTAACCCACTGAGCCACCCAGGCACCCCCAAAATTTTGTGTCTTAAAAAAACAAACAAGCAAACAAAGATTTATTGAGCTTGAAAATCTATAGCTTGGGCTAGGTTCAGAGTTGATTATTTTTTTGGTACCACCTGGAAAGGCAGGGAAAATGCAAGTTGGAATAATACAAAGATTTGTTCACTAACTAGTAGTTGATAATGAACCAACTAATGCTGAGACCTTAGCTTGATCTATTGGCTGGGACATCTACATGTGGTTTCTCCAAGTGGTCTCAGCTTCTTATCAGTATGGTGCCTTTGTTCAAAAAGCAAGCACTGAGTGAGATAGACATATAGATGGGAATAGAAATAGAGATAGAAAAGGAGGAGAGAAAGATTGTGGGTGATGATTACACCACTGAAAAACATATCACTTTTTATGACCTGGCCTCAGCAGTCTTACAAGGTCACTTCCAAAATATTCAATTCATTGAGGCAGTTACAAAGTCCTACACAGTTACAAGGAGAGAAAAAATGGACTCCATCTCTTGATGGGGGAGTAACAAGTTTCTGGAGGACAATATAGGATTAGAATTACCTCTGTGGCCATTTTTGGAAAATATAATCTGCCATGTCATACTGCATCGTGCTTTCCCCTCATCAGAGCAGAGATAATTCTTCAAGAGCTGTGACTTCTGATCATTCCTTCATGTGTTTGTTAAGTAAATAAATAATAGTCTCCTCCATTTGATGCACATTGGATGTTGTAAAAGATTGAGGAGTAAAGATACACTTAAGGAATTAGTGCCTCTAAGACTAGACCCAGCTAGCAACAAAGGGCATGGGTTATACGATCTCGGATCTGTTTGGTCTTCACACTGTAGACGATTGGGTTCATCAGGGGAGGGAACAGGAGGTACACAAAGCCCATAATCACCTGGACCAGATGAGGTGCCTGCTTCCCAAAGCGGTGGATGACAGACAAGCCAATCATGGGAGTGTAGAAAAGGAGCACAGCACATATGTGGGAAACACAGGTGTTAAGAGCCTTGAATCTCTCAGCTCTGGAAGCAATGGACAGCACGGTACGCAGGATCAGGGCATAGGAGAAGAGAATGAGCAGTGAGTCTATACCTACTGTCGAAACAATGACAAACATGCCATAGACACTATTGGCTTTGATGTCTGCACAAGCCAATTTCATCACTTCCTGGTGGAGACAATAGGAATGTGAGAGAACTGGGGAGCCACAATAGGGGAATCTTTTGAGCATAAAAGGCAATGGGAAAATGAGTGCCACACTGCGGCCCAGAGAAGCCAGGCCAATTCGGCCAATGACTGTGTTGGTGAGAATGGAAGCATAGTGTAAGGGGCGACAAATGGCCACAAAGCGGTCAAAGGCCATGGACAGTAGCACAGAAGACTCCAGGAATGACAAGCAGTGAATGAAAAAGAGCTGGGCAAAACAGGCATCATGACCAATATCTCGTGCCCCAATCCAAAAGATGCCTAGTACTGTAGGGAGGGTGCAAAGAGAGAGGCCCAGGTCAGTCAGAGCCAGCATGGACAAGAAGAGGTACATAGGCTCATGGAGTGAGGGCTCTGTTTTAATGATAAAAAGGATTGTACAGTTGCCCAGGATGGAAACCACATATATAAAGCACAATGGAATAGAGATCCAGATGTGCATGTGCTCCAACCCAGGAATGCCACTCAGCAGAAAGGTAGAGGAAATATTGTTGCTTCTTTCCAGGGATCCCAAAGTCATTATGTGTGGAGGGAAGAGGAAAATTGGATTCCCTCCAAATTCTTGAAATGAATTCAGAAAAAGCTTGGGATTGTACCTGGGAAGAAATTAGAAAACAAACCAAAGAAAACATTAGAATCAACTAGACCTAGAACTGTAGAGCTCTTCTAGAGATCATTTCTTTTTGGCCCCAGAAAGAAATGGCCCCTTATTCCCTCTGAACATTGTTTTAGAATTTTTTTTTTTTTTTACTTATTTAAGCCAAGACGTCTGAGAATCTTCATTATTCTTGTTGGTTATATCTAACTTTGCCTACTCCTTTTGAGAAGATCTTTGAGTAAACGCTCCTCACCTACCTCTTTTCTGCCAGGTCTCTCATTAATGTTCCAACCTTTCTTTCAACTTCCCTTCCTTTTCCTTCTCTTATTTACTTCCTTTGCTATTCTTTTATTTCTTTCCTTCCTTTCTTACTTCCGCCCTCCCCCTCTATCTCTTCTTTCCCTTCTTTCTTTTCTTTTCTTCCTTTCTTTCTTTCTTTCTTTCTTTCTTTCTTTCTTTCTTTCTTTCTTTCTTTCTTTCCTTCCTTTCTTACTTCTGCCCTCCCCCTCTATCTCTTCTTTCCCTTCTTTCTTTTCTTTTCTTTTCTTTTCTTTTCTTTTCTTTCTTTCTTTCTTTCTTTCTTTCTTTCTTTCTTTCTTTCTTTCTTTCTTTCTTTCTTTCTTCTTCTTTCCTGCTTAACTTCATCAGCCACATATAATTGTTAACCTTAAACACAGATGAGTCCTTCACTCACCTTTTCATCTTATCTTCCAGTTATGGAAGCCTAGCTTGATCTAGACAGCTCATATGTGCCTCAGCTCACATAATTCCACTAAGAACTGGAGAGTGAATGAACAGCTGTCTGTGAAGGCATTCTTAACTGCCAAAGTACCATATCAAAGCTCTGGTTCTCCTATTAGTCAGTAACCTACATTCCCTAGAGATATAGAATTCAACTGTTATGAACCTAGATGGGAGAAAAGACTGAAGCATCAACCATGACTACACCCCTAGTTACAAGACAGAGTCCATGACAGTCCACAGAATAGAAGGCAATAATCCTGGTAGGACTTACTCTTCTCTAGATTAAGAAATGAATGCTCAGGAGAATACAGTCACTGGGAAGGGATCTTATGCCAGTTTAAGTCTCCTGACTTTCAGAGCAGTGATCTGCCCACTCCCAATTCATAATTCCACTAGAATGTGAACTCAGAAAAGGGCAGGGGCTTTGCTTTATTTATTTCTGTAAAGACAGTGCTTAGAATGTGCCCAGGTACACAGTAGGCACTCAGCATTTTTTTAAATGCATGGATAAAAGTTAAATTTATTTAGTTAGCTGTTACTAATTTGGTATATATTTTATATTATTAAAAAGTCTTGTGAATAAAGGTCTATTAATAGTGCCATATTATAGATGAAGAAACAGAATTAGAGAAAATTAATATTTCTGAGATCAAAGATAACAGCCAAATGGGATTTGAACTGAGATCCTATTTTTCTGTATATCCCACTTTCTTCCTAAACAGAGGACAATTCACTGTCAACTAGAAGCCACGAGCATAAGGACAAGGGCTTAATAGACCTCCAAAAAAGTGCTGGCTCTTTAGTTGAGTTAATAAATAAACTTATTAGAGACATACACACAAATATATATTTAGACATTTTCTGACTCACTCCAAATACCAGTGAAATTAGTTGCCAGTGTCATTAACTCACTGTCCACTTGAAGGTCAGACTGGCTGTTGTGTGTTGTTCCTCAGTTTCTGCTTCTGCCATGATCAGTGGTCACCACCTCCTTCATCAAAGTGAATTCAGAAGAGCTGTGATAAACTTACCTGTCAGGGACAGGTAAGCTACATGGTGGTTAACAATGTAAGTCATAAAACTTAAGGCAGAAAATCTTTTAACATGAAAATGAAGTAGGGTAGTGAAGAAAGAATATAATTGTTTAATAACATAAAAGTTTATTTATAATACCTGATGAACATCTACTGTTTGCCAGATGCTGTTGTAGGAGCATTGCAAAAGAAATAGCATTTAGATCTTAGAAAAACCTTGCAAGTTAATATCATTACCTTGATTTGCAAATGAGGAGAGGCTTACAGAATTTGATAATGTGCATAAAGTCATACCCTCAATCATTGACAGAACTGGAACTCAAACTTAAATCTCTGGAGCTCCAAGGAGCATTCTGGGCAGCTTTTTTAAGCTGAGATAGCCTGAAATGGGTACCCCACCTTCTTTTAGCTCAAGATGGACTCTTTTTGGAATCAGAGTTTGTGCTTCACATTTTAAAAGACATAGGGCAGAAAGGAATCAGAGAGAGAGAGAGTTGAAGGAAATTGAAGAAAGAGACCTGGACATAAAAGAAAATCCAGAATAGTGAAGTAGGAGTTACCTGCCTGGGAAATATCACCTCCAGCCTGTTGGCTGGGGAGACCTTAGTGAGATAACTATTCTAAGGGCTTCTTATTTAAAGGTCTTCAGAGTATCAATTACCAGATTTGGTGAGGATTTCATTGTTCCTGACCAGTTAAAAAAAAAAAAAGCAGCTGTCTAGGGTAGAGGGGAGCTGGAAATTTAACAAATGGTCTGTTCACAGTTGTTCTTGAAGAATACTTCCTAGAGGGATTTGGACAAGTTCAATGGCTGCTTCTAATTCTATCACTCAGAGTCCATGGTCACTCAGGAAAAAGTCCTTTCATGTAACCTTTTCTTTCAGACAATCACTCTACTTCCTACCCTTCTGTCTCTGCTTCTTCAAAATAGCTCCTGATTTTGCTAATCTTGTGTCTAAGGCTAAGGTGTTGAGACCAACCTATAGCTCATCTAATTCCTACATTTCAATTTAGAAATCCCTAATTTGTCTGTCTTCCTGGGTCTCAGTAACACCCCTACATTGCCACATATGAGGCGACTCTCTGGATAGGAAACAGAGGAAATAAATGAGTGTGAGAAAGCTGTTGGATCTTTGCTAAGCTAGTGCTAAAACCAGACCAGGGTTTGGTGAGCGAGATCTGACTGCAGTGATCACCGCACCCTCTATAGACTTTCTTGGGTCTCAAAGGCTCTTCTATCCTCTCCCTCTCCAGAGCTCAGGCTGAGCTTTCTGGGACCTCCTCTTGGCTCTACAACTTAGCACCAGACACCTGTCTCACCTACCAAAGCTAGGTCTACAGCCTCTGGTCTTGCAGCAGGGGAGAAGGAAGGCTAAAATTGGAGGTTCTTGGGCTTATGGAGAGACTCAAGGGTTGACTTTGAATTTCCTGATTTTTATGAAATTGTCTGAGGTCTCCACTGAGATTCTTTCAGGAATCTTTAATGAATTCTCTACTAGGACTGGCTCCCTGGACCTCATTTTCTTATGCTCTGGGGATAAGGGAAAGAGAAGAGAATAGTCTTATGAGATATCTACATGGGAAGCCCAGAAGATATTACACACTGTACCTACTTTTTAATGATCTCATGAAATTTTGAACAACTCCAGAACTTCAGGGAAGCAGAGTGGATATTATTGGCAGTGTTTTATATATGATGTATCATAACTCTATAGTTATGCACATCAGCAGTAACAGTGTGTGTCATGGGTGTATATAACCTATGTAACATTAGAAGGGGCTTTTTAATTCAGTGCTTCTTCCATAACTGAAGGGGAAGAAAAGAGTCTGACCAGGTTCCTAGATATATTGTGATTGCTTTGATTCTTGGTGCCTCAGTAACACACACTCTCTCTCTCTCTCTCTCTCTCTCTCTCTCTCTCTCTTTCTCTCTCCTCTTGACTCCTGCCTACATTGAGGGACTTCATTTTCTCTTCGTGTCTCTGATCCACACAGACACAGAACTCAGCTGTTTTGTTTTTCTAGATATTCAGGAGCTAATTGGAGAAACAAATTCATTCTTATAGCCTTCTGGGCAACATGAACCCCTGGAAAAGGATAGTTAAAGCAGGGAGTTTTATATGTTAATACAGGGATATGAGGAGTTAATCATCTATTTTTCAGACTTTGAAAGCTGATGGGCAAGACATTTTAGAGAGAGGAATGGAGGCCATTTCAGTGTTTTCACAACTCACCTAATTAGTATCCAGCTTATTTAATCTAATTTGGGAATATAAAAGTATAAATATTAAGGGATGTCCAGATCCCCACACTAACCATAAGAGGTTATTCCAATTAATTGGCCTCATTGGTCTCCTTAGAATGTTCTGGGCTTCCTCTTGTGGCCACATTCTATAAATTTTTGGTCAAGCACATTGTAGACACATTTGAGTGCTATGAAGTAGTATTTCTCAAATCAGAGTACCCAGACAGTCAGGATCAGAATCACCCATAGTGCTTGTTAAAATGCAGATTTCTGGGCCTTATCCCTAGAGTGCAGAATCAGAAACTAACATTAGTGACAACAGCAAAAGTCTAAGAATTTTCACATATCCTTGCCTTTATGATTTGTTTTCAGTTCTGATTCCAGAGTTTTTTATTCCCTCTATAATTAAAAATGCATCTTCACCTTTTACCTGGAATTCATTTTAATACACAGTTACCTCTTGTTAGTTGCTAGGACCAGCATAACAAAATACCACAGACTGGGTGGCTTAACAATACAAATTTATTTTCTCACATTTCTTGAGGCCAGCAAAGCCTAAGGTCAAGGTGTTGACAACTTAGTTTCTTCTGAGGCCTCTCTCCTTGGTGTACAGATGGCCATCTCTCTCTGTCTCACATGGCCTTTCTTCTATGCATGAGTATCTTTTTTTTTTTTTTAAAGATTTTATTTATTTGACAGCGAGAAACACAGCGAGGGAGGGAACACAAGCAGGGGGAGTGAGAGAGGGAGAAGCAGGCTTCCCACCTAGCAGGGAGCCCAATATGGGACTTGATTTCGAGCCTTCGGGATCATGACCTGAGCCAAAGGCAGTCGCTTAACCAACTGAGCCACCCAGGCATCCTGCATGAGTATCTTTGATGTCTTTTGCTTTTCTTATAAAGACATGAGTCATATTGGGTGTAGGGCCGAATCTGAAAGCCTGATTTTCACTTAATAGTCTTTCAAATGACCTTCCCTCCAAATATAGATACATTCTGAGGTATTGGGGGTTGGGATTTCAATATATGAATGAGTGGGGCACAATTTAGCCCATAATATCTATTTCTCCATGCATCCTATTGCCCGGTCTTTTTTTCACTTATTTAACAAATATTTTATAACAGAAATAACTTCCCCCTCCATAAAAACATATAAGCAATATTTATTTGTAGCCTTTGAGTCTAAGCACTGAGAAAAGAGATCTAGTTTTAGATATATTTTGGAAGAAAATAGGCTGAGTCTCAGATGTTATGGAGAGAGAGAGAGGGAGAGCGAGAGACTGAATTAATCTTTTTTAAAAAAATATTTTATTTATTTATTTGACAGACAGAAATGCAGCTAGAGAGGGAACACAAACAGGGGGAGTGAGAGAGGGAGAAGCAGGCTTCCTGTGGAGCAGGGAGCCTGATGCGGGGCTCGATCCCAGGAACTCCGTGATCATGAACTGAACTGAAGGCAGTCACTTAACCAACTGAGCCACCCAGGCACCCCCAAATTAATTTTGGAACAGCTTTGATTAGAAGGAGCATAGAGTTTGATCATATTACAGAGAAGATAGCCTGCCTTCTTTAAATCATAGCTTTTCAGCTTCTTTGAGGGAAAAATAGGATATAATGTAGGGAGAGACCCCCCCAAAAGTGGGCTCATCTCTCCTAGCCCAGAAAAGAGTAGGGAAAAGAAATAAGGTAGAGGCAAAATATAAGGGAATACCTTATACATAAAGTTGTGGCCTGGAGTAGAGACCAGCTAGGAGACACTAAAAGGACCTAAAGAGAGTATTATTGGACTGGACTCATAAAAACTGATGCAAAAATTCATCTTGTTTTGTTTGTTTGTTTGGTTTGGTTTTAATTTCAGTATTGTTTTTAAATTCTTGTTTTTACAGTTTTTCCATGTATTTAGTTGGTAGATACTTACGAAGAAGACATGATTTAGAAAGAAAATAAGCAATATTTCTCTTCCTGTGCACCATAGTTGTGTGAGTGAAGTTTTTGCCCATCTGTCGTTACAGAATGTCCACAATGAATAGTTCCTAGGAACATGCCATGAAATTTCACATCCTTTTTTTCTCTTTGTCTCTACTGAGGCAAAATAGATGTCCATTCATCTGAAATGCTAGCATTTCCATAAACTCTCAACAGCATGCCAAAACTTTAGATTTTGAGATCCAACAGACCTGAATGTGGTTTTTGAGTTTTCCACTTATTAGATACAATATTGGCTATAGTAACTGACGTCATTGGACCTCCAATCTAAACGGATTATATGAGAATTAAAAGGAAATTGGCTATCTTAAATGGTAAGATAGCACTGGATAAAAATAGTTTGAGAAATTTAAATTTTAACAAAATGATAGTCAGTGTTATAGTAAGTAAACATCATGACCATTTAAAATATGTCTTATAAGTATGCTTTTCAATTAACATTCCTGAAGTTTTTATAAGGCATATCTTTTTAACTCCTACTCAGGTCTTTTCTATTCTATTTAAGTGTCTGGGAGGCTATTCTTCAGAAATAAATGTGCTAATTCTTGATCTAGATCATAGATTATAGTTCTATATAAAAGAAAATTCATAATTTTGATGTATCAATAATTAAATAATCAGGGTATAGCAGTCACCTAGCTGTTACCTGGAGAATATCTTCCTGTAGTAGTTTTTTTAACTGACAAAAATCTTATTTTAAAATTTTGACTGTGCCATCTTAATTTCCAAAGGACAGTCAAATTGGATATTGCATGTAAACACTTTGAGACATTCCATAGTACATAGTAGATGCTCAATGATTGTTAGGTGCTATTGGCATAATTGTAACTATTATTTTTCATATTTTCATGATGTTATTTCCCAGCTAATCAGTAAGAAAGGTGGAGGTAGGGAGGAAATACAGGGTGTTCTATTTATTTTGAAAGTTAAAATGTATACCCATTTAAGAATGCTCCCAAATCCCCAAAGCTTGTATGTCTGCTGACATATTTTTGAATGTACATCCAGGCATCAATACAAGATGTTATTTATTTATTTATTTATTTATTAATCAACTTTGGTTTTAAGTTGCGCTCATGCTGCCTTCTGAAACTTAGTTTTGTAAGAACTCTTCAATAGGTATGAGTTCAAGGATGGTGTAATGGCCCTGGAAGATTCTGAAAGAAATCTTAAACTTCAGCTGGCTGAGGCATAGAAGAGATGAATCTGATCAGAGAGTATGAGTTTCACATAGAAAGAGGATTCATTTGGCAAGTCACAGCTCCTAGATGCTAACTGGTTCCTTTAAGGTACTAGATCAAAATGGGGAGTAGAGCTGAACAAAGAACTTACTTTGAGTGGTGTGTTAGTTAGGGTCCAATCAGAAGAAAGAAACCACACAGGAATTTTAACAGAAATTTTCATTTATTTATTAACAAGAGATTACAGTAGCAGGGAATCAACTAAGAGTGGGAAAGAAAGAACCACGAAGGATACTGTAGGGCTGAGGGAGAGTCTCTAAGGAACAAACAAGTTTTCAGGGGAAGAATCCACCCATGGCTAGCATTTGGATCTTGATGGACAGAATGTGAGTGAAGCTCATTGAATTATAGAGACTTCATTAGGTTTCTGAGCCAAAGCTGGTCCACAATTAAACTGAAGCTGGTTGTTGGAGAGTCACTTACTGGAAGACTGATGAAATTTTTCAAGAAACTGCCCATGGGTATTACTGTTGACTTTCTGGAGAGCAGCTGACCACCTGCTGGAATCACCAGAAAGGTTCTGGAAGCTGCTTGAGGAGGTAATGTGGTATTGATTCACTGGAAACTAAAAATATCAATAGGCTTGATGTCCTGAACTCCCTCCCTTCATCTTAACCCAGTCCTATCGAAAACCCCTAAGGGATTTTACAAATTCAAACTTCTTAGCAATGCGGAGGCGGATTTGTTTGGTCTTGATACTATAGACAATGGGGTTCATGAGAGGTGGTACCAGTAGATACACATAAGACATGAGGAGGTGTACAAGACGGGGCAGATGTTCACCAAAGCGGTGCACAAGAGATAAGCCAATCATGGGAATGTAGAAGAGTAGTACAGCACAGATGTGGGAGACACAGGTGTTGAGGGCTCGAAGTCGCTCCTGGCGGGAGGCAATGCTTAGCACAGTACGGAGGATGAGGGCATAAGAGAGGAAGATGAGCAGTGAATCCACACCAACAGTGCAGGCCACAACAAAGAGTCCATATATGTGATTGACAATGATGCTAGAGCAGGCCAGCTTCATGATCTCTAGGTGCAAACAATAGGCATGGGCCAGCACATGGGAGCGGCAGTACTGGAAGCGTTTAAGGAGAAATGGCAGGGGTAGGATGAGCAGGGCACTTCTAAGCATTGAGCTCAGCCCCATCTTGATAATACGTGCAGGTGTCAAAACTGTGGAGTAACGCAGTGGGTTGCAGATGGCCACATAACGGTCAATGGACATGGACAACAGAACTGAAGACTCTACCAGAGACAAGGTATGGATGAAGAAGAGCTGAGTGAAGCAGGCGGGGATGCCGATCTCTCTGGCATCAAACCAGAAGATGCCCAACACAGTGGGCAGTGTAGATAGACAAAGGCCCAAGTCTGTCAGGGCCAACATTGCCAAGAAATAATACATGGGTTCATGGAGGGTGACATCAGTACGGATGACGTGGAGGATGGTAAGGTTTCCTACAATAACTGTCAAGTAGATGAAGCAGAAGGGAATAGAGATCCAGCCATGGAGATCTTCCAGACCTTGGAAGCCCGTTAGAAAGAAAGTGCCTTTTTGGAGGCTGCTATTATAAGAGATTGTCATGGCTTTACAGTCTTGGATTCACCAAGCTCCAATAGAGAATGGGATTCCTGGAGAATGATAGAACTGAAAATTTAGTCACCTAAGTGTCATGAGACCAGTAAGAGAGAAAGTGTCTGAAGATGAAATGGGAAAGAATTGGGAGATTGCTCTATTAGCCTTTTCTGGAGGGTCTAGGATGGGGACTTTTATAGGGGATTTCTGTAGTGTATGGATGCCATAGGATTTAGCCTTATGGTGGTGTGTCTGCCAGTGTTGGACTCTCAGCAGTTTAATGAGGTCATGTCAGATGGCACCTTTTCATATGCTCCTCCGAAGAAAAATCCAATTTAATCACTGAAGAATTCAGAATCTATATCATATATATAGGTAATTAGTACATTACACCATTTTGCATAATTGTGTACTAAGATCGTGTGCGTATCATATGCCTTCAAATGTAGTTTTAATTTGGCTGGGAATTGTGCTTTATTCCACAATGCTTAGCCTGCAGAGGAATGCAGAGGAAGCATTGAGTAAATGTTTGTTGACCTCCTTGAACTTGTAACTTGTGACCAGAGTGATGCCTTTCCTGAATCTATATAAAAAACCTTGGTGACTAAGGATGCAAATTGTGTTGTGCAAATCTGAAGTCTGGAACTGGGAAATGTCTGAGAAGAAGCAGGATTTCCAGAAAACAAAGAGTTCTAGGAAAGTGTTCATTGGGGCTTAGTTCTGAGAGACATCACAAGAGATGTTTCCAACATCAGGGCAGTTATGCTGGGGTTAGATGTAGAGCTGAGGGTGCAGAGGAGGTATGCATCAGATCTGAAACAGAAATAATAAAGAGAAACCTAAAATGGTCAGGAAAAACCTCAAATCTTTAGCTTATAGTAAGAAAACTAAATCTTAAGGCTCTCAGAGTAAGCTATGCAGTTGGGGTTTGGATCAGTATGACACACAGGTATAGGTTTGTCTTTATATACCTGAACTGGGCTCTATTTAACTTCTGCCTTTAGAAATTTTATTCAGTTACATTTATTGCAAGCCATACTATAATGGGTTCTATGTATATTAACACAGTGTGAGGGCACCTGGGTGGCTCAGTTGGTTAAGCAACTGCCTTTGGCTCAGGTTGTGATCCCAGAGTTCTGGGATGGAGTCCTACATGGGGCTCCCAGCTCCACGGGGAGTCTGATTCTCCCTCTGGCTTTCTCCCCTCTCATGCTCTCTCACTCTCTCTCACAAATAAATAAATAAATAAATCCTTAAAAAAAAATACAGTGTGATGAGTATACTGTTTATATACTCATGCATGAAAAGCTTAAAACAGCTAAAAGAGACAGAGAATGGAAAATCAGTATTATTATAGTAGTGTATTATATCACTGTGACTCCAAAAAAAAAGTAAAGTAGGATGAGGGTTTCTAAAAAGCATTGCACTTATAATGGTGAGGTCATCGTCAATTGTTTAGAGAATATTTTGATAGATTGGAGAAAGATTATAAGGGCTGAAATAATCAATGCGTGGGGAGGAGTAAGTAAAAGTGTATATTGTTTGTAGTTTTTTTTTTTTTTAAGATTTTTATTTATTTGACAGAGTGAAACACAGCGAGAGAGGGAGCACAAGCAGGAGGAGTGAGAGAGGGCGAAGCAGGCCTCCCGCCGAGCAGGGAGCCCGATGTGGGGCTTGATGTGGGACTCGATCCCGGGTCTCTGGGATCATGACTTGAGCTGAAGGCAGCCACCCAGGCGCCCCTGTAGTTTTCTTCTAAGAGAAAAACTTAGAGGATGAGCGAAGGTACCAGCATATTTTAAGGAGAGACGGGGGGAGTTCAGGGTACTCTTTCAAAAGGCTTCTTTTATAAAGGGACATTGAAGAGTGAGCATAAAGATAGAAGAAAACTCTATACCCAGCTTTTGCCATGCATGTATTAATCAAAACAAGTAATAATAAAATAATGATGCAGTAATTAATACAATAATAAAAAACCCTCTTAATTTGTGATTCCAGAGTTAGAAAAGAGAAAGAGAATGAGGGAGAGAGGTGGGGATGGGAGGGAGACAAGCTGTGAAGGAAAAAGGACTATCACCACGGAGTAGGCTGTGCCAGCACAGCAACAATGCAACCTTGCTCTGACTTCAAGAAGAAAATGGCAACACAATTTTTAAGAAGGAATGATAAGAAATAAGGGGAAATTCTCCATTAGTTAAGGGGAGATGCAAACAAGAACTTAAATATATGTGTAGCTTTTCAGCCAGTAGACTCCCAGAGAAGCTTGTTTCCATCCATCTTACATGGAGCCATTTCAAAGTTGGTCAAGGAGAAGAAACATTTGGAGGTGATCTATTTCACTCCTATATGTCCAGACGGGGAAGGATCATTCTGCTGCATAGTGAGAAGTTGCAGCTGTCATATCTCTCACCCTGCCATTATCTTGTCTTCCAAATATATTACTAGCATATTATACTTTTGGGGTGGGTAGGAGGTGAGTGTGCCAGATATGGGAGGGGAAAAAAAAAGATCAAAGCAAGCTGTAACTAGCACTGGAGAGATGAAATTGCTGTATGACTGACTACAGACTTGCAGCCCTAGTACAGATTTGGAACCTGATAAAGTCTGCTGAATAAACACATAAGTGAATGGTAAGAAAAAAGAGATGAGATGCAGTAGGGATTAAAGTATAATTTTTAGTGCAGCGACTACATATTTTTCTCCAAGACACTCACCTCCAGATTAACAGATGACAGAAGTGTTGGCAGGTTCCTCCAGTAAACTATATCATATTCTTCATATAATTTCACACAAAGGTGTTCAGATTATCAGCATCTGTGTTGGTGACCATCTTCAGATTCTTCTTGCAGTACACTCAGGACCATCCTAACAGCTGGAGAGACTAACAGCTGGAGAGTGAGAAGTCAAGATGAATACTCACACAGCTACAAGAATATTCTCTGCTTAAAATGCAGGGTCTTTTTGAAGAACCCAGCAGTTTCTCCCTTTGGACCTCTGCTGAGGCTGAGAATTCCCTCAAGAGTTCTCAAGATGCTTAGCTGAGGACAAAGCCATAGGAGGCTGAGACACTTCAACCTTGTCTGTGGGCAAGGGATAACTTCAAGATGTTAGGATGCTTCTAGTTCTAGATTTCATTTTCTGAAACTAGATAAGAAAAATCTAGCTAGGTTTGGCATGCACTATTGTAAGAGAGAGTGTTTTGATTCAGATTCAGATAAAAGATAAAACTGAGTCCAACCTAATCTCTGATACTTTCTAACCATATGACCATGCAATCTCTTAATTACTATTGGTCATTTACCATATATTCTGCTCAGTACAAGTATAGTTTGGGTCATAATTCAGAAACTTGTACCACAAATACCAGTTTAATACTTTAAAGTAGTTCATCAACCCATTTTAACCAACATGTATATCAAGAGTTCTTCCAGAATTTATTTTAACAATTGGAGGGATTACCTGAACTTGATGGGTTCTCAGTAAACACAATTATTAAAATAATTAGTAGAGTGAGTGTGATTCTAGTTTGCCAACAGTGAGCCTAATTTACACTTACTGCTTTTGTTTCCCAACGAGTTTGGAATCTGTCCCATATTTTTCATTTTATCACAAAGTGTTATATGTAATTCATTTTTTTCCCTCTGCAGGTACAGAATCTAATTCCATTTACACAAAATAAATTCTTCATTATTTCCCCTATGACTTCTTAATTGATATCTGTCATCTCCTACTGTTAGAATATAAGGGTAGGGAATAATGGGTACAGTGTTCACTACTGCATTTCCAGGGCCTACCATTTTTACTAGTGAAATATAGTTGCAGCTTCATAATTGTTTCTTTAGTTGAATGTAATTCCCCAAAGTTGAAGACAGTAATGCTTTCTTCCATTTGCTGTGTCTTTTTAGACTAAAACTTCATTTATTTTATGGCACTATATATATATATGTGAATTTGATCTTTTGTTTTCCTTTAGATTCCTCATTTGGTGCTCCTTACTAACAAATATTTGTGCTTGTTAACATATGGAAACACAATTCCTTGGCTGTTTGTCTAAAGGAGTATCTGTCTTTTCCAGAGTCATTAACTTTACCAGTTTTTGCCCCCCCCTTTTTAATGATCAATCTTTATTTACTCTCCATGGAATCATCCACACAATCTCCCTCATTTTTTTAAATTTCAAAAATATTCAGTAATTTATTAACTAACTCATGATATAATTTTAGTATAGGTTTAATGTATTACATTTAATTTTTAATTTTTTTTATTATGTTCAGTTAGCCACTGCATAGTACATAATTAGTTTTTGATATAGTGCCAAATAATCATTACTCAAGTACAATCTCCTTCATTTATAATTACCTGTCAGAGTCGACTCTTAGAGTTTTCCCAGAATGTTGAGAATATGGGAAAAACTTGGCTTTTTTTTTTTTTTAAGATTTTATTCATTTATTTGACAGAGAGAAACACAGCCAGAGAGGGAACACAAGCAGGGGGAGTGAGAGAGGGAGAAGCAGGCTTCCTGCCGAGCAGGGAGCCCGATGTGGGGCTGGATCCCAGGTCTCCGTGACCCGAGCCGAAGGCAGTCGCTCAACCAACTGCGCCACCCAGGCGCTTCCAAAAAACTTGGCTTTTAAGAAAGTATAATCTCATAGTGTTTCAGTATCGTACTGGCTGCTTTTTTGCTGGATTTTGCTCTTCTTCCCAAACTCCAAATGGGCGAACACCCACAGTATTATTCAAGGACCTGGTTTCCTTGGAGACCCATATCTTATTAAGGATGAGTGTTTAGGACACAAGAGAAAGGTCAAGGTTGCAAATAAGTACATGATAGCCACCATTTTATGGTTTGCCCACCTTTTGAAACTCCTTATCTGAGGCATAGAACTTATTTGCTTTTCTGACTTCTAGATTTGGCCAAAATTATCTTATGATGATAGACTGACAGACTGACCATTTGTATTCTGGCCTTGATCTTACCATTATCTTGAAGAATATTTTTTTAGAACTAGGTATTATTGAGATTTAATTTAAATGTATGTGACAAACACCCATTAATGTGATTATTTTATCATATATTTATTATTTTAAAAATTTATATAGTAATATAAGACCCTGCTAAATGATTTAGGTAGCATTTTTTCATTTATATTGTTATGGCATAATGTTACCCATTTTACAGATAAAAAAGCAAATCTTAGAGAGGTATAATAATTTGTCCAAGGTCCTGTATCTATCTGCCACTGGGACGTAAAGAAAAAGAATCCTGCAATATTTGAGATATAGACTTTTCAAACATCTCATTCAGACTGGATATTTCTGAAATTTCCCGGGACAGACTCCCATTAGCATGTACATTCTATCTCTCTTTGGTAATTCTGAAAGAGTATCAATTTCCGTGCATGTATGTATGTATGTATGTATGTACTTATTTGAGAGAGAAAGAGAAAGCAGGGGTAGGAGCAGAGTGGTAGTGAGAGCTAAGCTATCCTAAACAGACTCTACACTGAGTGTGGATCTCACAACTCTGAGACCATAACCTGAGGTGAAACGAAGAGTCAGGGTCTTAACTGACAGAGCTACCCAAGCACCCCCAATTTGCTTTTGTTTTAACATCTAGCCCATCTTTTCAGGATCCAAAGAAATAGAGAATGGAATAAAATGAAGTCAAATATTCTGAAGGAGGAGATCTTATCTCCTTCTGACTTTTTTAAAACTAATGAAACCCTCCACCTCAAAGTAATTAGAATAGTAATTAGAATCAGGGAAGAATTTATAGACTTCCCTTTGTGCTATGTATACAATATCTTATGAAGCCAAGAGAGTCCTTGGGAATGGCTACAAGCAAGAGCTGTTTGGAGAACAATACCACACACCTCATGGAAAATCTTCTAATGGGTTGACTTTAGGGGACATGGATCTAGGCCTGAGCTCATAATGCAGACTCAGATGGAGAAAACTGAGTATGATAAGAGCTTGGAGGTCATAATGAGATTCAACATTGATTTATCAACTTTTGTTCTTGGCTCATTTGCCAGCACATGGCACAGGACTAGGATTCTGCTCTTGTTGGGGCTCAGGGTTTAATGTGTTCAATCTTTATTTGTGATTTTATTTTGTTTTTATTTTTAAAAATTATGTATTTATTTATTCATTCATTTATTTGTTTGTTTGTTTGTTTATTTATGAGAGAGAGAGTGAGAGAGTACAAGCAGGGGGAGCAGGAGGAAGAGCGAGAAGCAGACTCCCCACCGAGCAGGGAGTTTGATGTGGCATTAGATCCCAGGACCTTAAGATCATGACCTGAGCTGAAGGAAGACACTTACCTGACTGAGCCACTCTGGCACCTCTTTATTTATGATTTTAAAACATAAGAGCCCCATTACAGGTACAGAAAAAATAAAAGGCCCAAACGGTCACTATGGAACTCAGTCAAGATCTCTAAAACAAAGGAGCCTGGTGGGTAAATGTCAGGGCTGGGATGGAGTGGATAGCCTGGCATATATCTGGTTCAGTGGCTGTCAATACATTTATCTTTGAAATGGACTGTCTCTTTGAAGTGGTTGCCTTAGCAACCAAACTTAAGTGAGTCACACTACAAAAAAGAAAACCAACTGACAGTGTTTATACTATAGTTAAATTCACTATGTTGATTATACTTAATGAATTGAAATGTATTGTAAAATATTTTCTCATCACATTAATCATTTTTTCATAAGCATGTAGTAAAGTGACTACAACAAAGTAGGTATTTAACAAATGACTTTTGAATAAAATAATGGCACATAATTAAATGTGTGTCTTCACTGAGCACTCTAATATGCAGTTATAATGAGAATCTCGGACTGTTTCTTTGATCAACAGCTTATCAAACAGCTTGAGATGGCAAATGCAAAATTGTAGAACATCTCCAACAGAAATTGAAGAATCTCAGTGGGAAAAAAACAACTGGTTGATGAATGGTCATGCAGAAATAGAAACAGAGGGCCTGTGAGAGAAGGAAAATGATAGAAAAAGAGAACACTGCAAAAAAAAAATAAAGAAAAAATAAAAAGAACACTGCAAAGAAATTATTTTCTAAACATGTACAAGAAATGGGGGCATTTATTTCTGAGTCTCTTGCCATTGATGAATCTAAGATTATAGAACCTGCATAATTCTGAAAATATCCTTAGAAAAAATGACCAGGACAACTTCTATATATAAATAATACTATATTTTATGTATTCTAAGATGCACATTCTTCACAATTTAAGATCTCTGTAATTGGAATGCAGTTTACAATCAGTGTTTCTCTGATTTGATGCAACTGGGCTCTCACTTCTGCACATCAGAATTGAAGTCTAGAAAGGAATAGGTTTCCAACTTAGTTGAGTTTTTAATTTATAAAGTCATCTTTAAGGAAAATATGCTAAAGAAAGGGCCTAATAACACTAAGATGTTTAGGCTACACAGGCAAATAGTCATCTATTTTGAAAATTACACTAGTGTGCTCATATAACTCCAGTATCACGAAGGCAGATTCTTTCTGCCTGATTCTCAGGGATAATACATCTAGGAAATAATGAACCTTTTTTATCCTTTTAATTTTATACAGTGTACCATCCCTTGCAATGTTTTCTCCAAATCTCTCAAAACTGGCTAATATCCAGTAGACAAAACAACAAAAACATAAAGCATCATAATTTAAAAAAAAATCTTTAAACTATTGTCCCCTGGTCAAGTTTATATGCATTTCATATGTGTTTGTTGTTTCTTCTTGTAAAGGAAGAGTTTAGTATCTTAAAAGTGGATTCTTTTGCTTTTCCAGAAGTTTTCTCAGTCTTCTATTGAATGACTTTCTGAGGGACTTCCCTGACAGCAGATTATGCTCAAGTATGTGTAGACTAGCTCAAGGCAACCTGGGTAACCATGGGGTTAACCATTTCTTATTTGACAGTTACATTTAAACCAGCATTTGTAATATCCGACACTACGATATTAGGGCTGGATAGTTATTTTGGGGAGGTAACTGCACTATGCACTGTAGAGTGCATCCTGTAGAATGGGTCAAAAGCATCCCTAATCCTTATCCAGTAGGTGTTGATACTACACCTCACCTCCCAGACTGCAACAACCAAAAATGTTTCCCAGTATTGCTAAATGTCTGCTGGTGGCCTGTTGTTCCCAGTTGGGAACCATTGTTTTAGGAGGCCCAGAGTTAGGCTTCCCTTCTTTCAGGAACATGTGGAAATAATCAGGGTGACCGTAAAGTCTCCCCATCCTTACTGGCATTTTTGTAGCTTCATCTTGCTTTTGTCTTATTTTATTAAGGAGGTCAGAAACAACCTGCAATATAAGTTGTGCTGAGTGTGCCATACCTATACAATAAACCATGAGAATTTAATAGCCTTTAAATCCATTTTATTATCCCTCCTCCTATTAACAGATAGTTGAAGCCTCTACTCTGTGCTGCCTGTCTTCACACTGGGAAAATATGAGCTTCCATTTTTTATATAAAATATGTCAAAATGTGTTGGTGTGCTATAGCCCTCCGTGCCCATGGCTACATCTATGAGATTATTCAGACACGAGGCATTTAGCTCCCTGATCTGAGATAGAATTGTGGCAACAGATGCAATGCTGAATGTGAAAGCTAAAATGTAGCCAAATAGAACTATCCTGGGCTATAAAAGATAAGATATGACTCCCAGCTTTGATTTCCTGTGTGCATGGGAATTGAGTAAGATAATCTCTCAGAACCTCAACTCCCCAACAAGAAAAAAAATAGGAAGAATGATTATAAAATTAGTTATTGTGACAATAAAAATAGAATATGTGCCTGAAAATGCCTAGAAGTATATTTTGTATATGCTTATATCTAAAAGTTTTTCATTAATTGTGAGATATTATCCCCTTACAGTTCTGATTATTATTCTTAAGCATTTGTTACTGGTGCAAGTTGTCTATTTACCTGAGGAAAAAAGTGTAGGAGATTAGGACTGGTGTGGTTGATAGAGAGGACTCGAGCTAATGAGTGGGGATAAGAAAATATAAGAAATTTTTCTGTGATTCGCAAGATTTTAAAGTCACATTAAGAGGATAATTTGGACTATTAGTCACTCATCAAATCCAAGACAAAAAATTCCTCCTTAAATTCCATATTTTTCCTTCTTTCAAAATCTTTGAACATCTGCACTATGCCTACTTTTGAAGTAAACAATATGAGAAAGTTATATCCCATCTGAATGGACTATTTTTTAACTCTTCAACAAATAATTCCCTTTATAAAACATGGCTTCATTTCCACATTCATTTGTTAACATTTATTTATTGGAGACCTATTCTGTGCCAGGATTATCCTAGATATTAGGCAGAGAGACATAAAGAAAATAGATATGGCCTTTCCCCTCATTAGTAGCACACTCTATTTAGAAAGTAGAAATAAAAAACCCATAAGGGTTTTTTTTGCACCCGTAATTGCAAATCATAATAATAATCATAATGAAGAATAAATAAGCAATGATAATAAAAAGCATAATAAAGATATATAATAAAGCATAAAAAAATAAAATAATAAAACATAAAATATGCATAATAATAAGCCTTATAAAGAATAAACAAGCAATAAAAAGATTTTTTAAAAGGAGGCTCATACTTTGAACTGAGAGTTCAGGTAATCTAGTATGCAATTATGTTGAACCTTAAAAAGTGAATAGTAAACAGTTAAATGAAATTGAGGACAAGATCATCTAAGACTATGGGTCAGATATGAAATATTTGTAAATTCAACAAATTTTCAGAAGGCCACTGTAGGTGTGGTTTATTTGATAACACTGAAGAGTTAGAGAGGGCCAAGGACATGTGTAGATTTTTACTATGTATTTATAGTTTTAATTCTAATCCCAAAGAAGTTAGAATACATATTTAAAAGACATAGTATATCATTCAATTTTTGTTTTAAAAAAAGAACTTTCATCTTACATAGAAAATCATTTAGAAAGCAGCAAAAGTAGTCATTTAGAAACTGTGGATGCTATTGCAATGATTCACTAAAGAAATGCTGGTGACACATAAGAGGGATTAAAAAGAAGAAGAGATGAATTATGATATAATTTGGGTCTAGAATCAAAATAATTTAGTACAGATAGATGAATATGGGATTAAAATATATTTCTGGTAGAAAGGTCAATTACCATATCGCTATCTTGATTGGAATTTATGCTTTTATGAGAGATGACATCTGATATTTTGATTTTTTTTAACTGGGATGGAGACCTCAGAAAACATACTTCCTATCTCTTGTTTTATGTCCTTGTTTAGTATCCAGTTTGAATAAAATAAATCTAATGACAATAACAAGAAAAATATATTATTTGTGGCAAATACTAGGTTTTCTCAGCTCAACTTTAACTCTTGTCCAAGACATTCCTAAGATATGTTTTATATAATATATGACTATTATATCTGCTTCTGACATAATTTTGCTAGAACTCTTCACTCTAATTTGCCTGGTTTTCACACAGAACATGATAGGATTCATCATTGGAAGCACAAGTAACAGAATATTAGCTATGAGAACACTGAAGAGAGGTGAGGTGGCAGGGGATAGATCTAAGGGTAATTTGTGAAATCATACTTTTGTGGGAGTTTCAAGAGGTAGGATGAAATTGAGTTGTGAGCTTCCTTTGCCTTCATAATGTCATTCTAGAAGTTATATATTTTACCCAATGCCGGGGACCAGCCCCAGCAACAGTTAGGGTCCGAGGATGAAGGAAGGCATCGGAGAATGAGGAAATCAAACTCAAAGATGGTATAGGGATCTCCTGAAAACACTGTTCTCAGGGCTCTTTATTTATAGAGAGTTACATGTTTTTTCAAGTGGAAACCATATGAGCAAAGAGTTTCTTTGAGTGACAGATCATCAATCTTGAGTGACAATAGTGATAATAGTGTTTTTAGAGGGTCCATGTGAAACAGGATGTGCTCGTTATACCCTAATCTATAGAATGACTGGTCACAGGCAGGTGTGTCCTGTGAGAACAGGATGGT